>PITA01015037.1:28285-51562 GCA_004023965.1 Spilogale gracilis | reverse complement strand
AAAGATTCTTTGTCGGGGCGCCTGGGTGGCTCAGTTGGTTAAGCGACTGCCTTCGGCTCAGGACATGATCCCGGAGACCCGGGATCAAGCCCCACATCGGGCTCCCTGCTCATCAGGAAGCCCGCTTCTTCCTCTCTCACTCCCCCGGCTTGTGTTCCCTCTCTGGCTGTGTTTCTCTCTGTCAAATAAATAAAATCTTAAAAAAAAAAAAAAAAAAAAAAGATTCTTTGTCTTCTGTTTTATAGGATCCAAGAAAATCTACTTCCAAGTAAAACATGTAAACCTATAAGGAGAAAGACACTGTAAATGATGGACCAACAGGAAGATCTATGCATATATGTTTGCCTAGGTAAATATTATATAGGACATATTAGAAATTTAAAAATAGAGAAGATTTTATTTCATTTCTATTTACATCTTAGAAGGAATGAACCATATTAAAGGAAAAAGAAGCGAAGAGAAAGGCTGTGAAATTTCTTACCACTGTTATTATACTGTTTCTGTATATACAATATACAAAATACAATTATTTCCCCACTCTACATATAAATATTATAAATTATATAATTATAATTTATATATAAATTTTATATTTAATTAATTTAATTTATTTAATTTGTGATTATATAATTATAATTTTATATTTATTATATATATTTGTATTTAGAGTAGGAGAAACATGTGGATACATTTGTATATACACACTCACACACACACATACACATTCACCAATATACAGTGGGTAAGAATATACAACAGAAAGTGAATTTTTTTTCCAAAAACTGAAAAATTATTTAGCAATGTAGAAAGTTTATTTATCATTTTCAAATAAAATCACAGCTTTTTGTGTGAGTTAACCCACATGCTATTGTTCAGTGTTGCCTACACTAACATATTCAGCACTTTTCTGGGTGATAATAGTTCCAGGACAAATATGTACATAAAGTCCTTTTTTTGTTGTTGTAGGTTTTCTAGAATTTAGAATTCTCTCAATTAATCAAATTTTGTCTCATTTTTGATATTTTTTTTCATTGAGAAGTTCTAGCAATTCCAGGTTGGAACTTAGTAAAAACCAACTAAAATTGAAAATAAAAGTTAAATGTCAGACTGGCAAGTATATGGCTTTCAAGAAATAAGTATTTTCAGGGAATTCAGGAAATATATTTTTCTTAAGAGAATCTGAATGAAACTATCTAGTATTAAAAAACATTAATACAGTTTTATGTAAATAAATGTACTTTATAAATAAACCAAAGGCTTTGACATTATTATATTCTTATAATGCCAATAGTATATCTTTGTGATTAACAGTATTTATAAACTATTTTGTGGAAACCAGGGAGACTGGAAAAATAGAGATAAATCTCAATGAAGAAGTTAGTAAACGCAGAAGCAGAAATATAAAGGTCAAAATTAGCATTTCTGGCTAGATATATTAACATCTTTTATTCTTTTACTCAATTTGTTTAAAATATCTTCATGTTAAAAAGTCAGAGTGATTTATATTAAAATTTTATGGTGGAGTTTGCCTTCCGCAAGCATGGGCTAACAAATCACCGAAACTGTAGAGAATAACCAGAGTTGACAATGAAATTAGATTTTGTAAATGAATTACGACATATTCATCTTTGATATTCTAGACTTAAATTTCAAGGAGCGACCTCATATGCCCAATATGGTAGGCATATTAAGGGCCTCTCAGAGATATCCACATCCAAATCCCTGGAACCTATAAATGTTGGAAAAGGAAGAATAAGATATCAGATAGAATTAAGAGTGCTAATCAGTTGCTTAACACAGGGAAATTATCTTTGTGGGTCCAATGTAATTGTAAGGGTCTTTATTGTGAAAAAGAATGGCAGTTTCAGTGTTTGAATAATGCTATAGGAGAAAAGCTCCACCAGATATTGACTTGGATGCTAGAAAGGGGTGAGGAACCAAAGGGATGTGAACAGCCTCTAAAACTTGGAAAATACAAGGAATTGGATTCTCTTCTAGATTTTCCACAATGAAATGCAGCCCTCCTGACACCTTGATTTTAGCCTAGTAAGAAAGACCCACTTAAGATTTCTAACCTACAAAACTATAAGACAATGAGGATAATAAGTTTGTGTTACTAAATTTATGCTAACTTGTTACAACAGAAGTAAGAATCTAATACATGTAGTAGGAATCTAATACATGTACCAAATATAGATATTAAAGAAAAGAAAAATGTTTGTTATGAGTTAAATTTACACTGTAATTTTTTTTGTATAAATAATTTATAATAAAGTGTAAAAAATTAAGTCTATCAGGTTACTCCCAAATGTTTTTTTTGTTTTTGTTTTTTTTTTAGAATTTATTTATTTATTTGACAGAGAGAGAGATCACAAGCAGGCAGAGAGGCAGGCAGACAGAGAGGAGGAAGCAGGCTCCCTGCCTAGCAGAGAGCCTGATGCGGGCCTTCATCCCAGGACCCCGAGATCATGACCTGAGCCAAAAGCAGAGGTTTTAACCCATTGAGCCACACAGGCACCTCCAAATGTATTTTTAAATCTAGTTATGTTTTAAGACTCTGACCTTCCCTATTAGACCTTTCTTGAAAAACTCAAGATAAACCTATTGTTTTACATTTCTAGTTTACATGAAAGTAAAAAGAAAATTTTGAGGTGTAATACATAGCATCAGCATAAACAATTACATCAATCTTAAGTGAATATTCAACCAAAACTTAAATTTTGAATAACTTAGAGCATTAATTGTTATTTAGAATTTCAGCTAGATTTAGAATATTATCAGAAAACTCAGAAGCCTTTTACATTCTTCTTTCCAGAAGATACTCTTGCCAAATGTAAATACTATTTTGAATAGTACCTTTGGTTTGTTTTGATAGTTTGTTGAGCCTTATTTTTTTAAAGATTTTATTTATTTATTTATTTATTTATTTATTATTTATTATTTTAGAGAAAGAGTGAGTATATGTGAGCTGGGAGGGGCAGAAGGAGAGAGAATCTCAAGCAGACTACATGCTGAGCATGGAACCTGAAGTGGGGCTTGATCCCACAACCCTGAGATCATGACCTGAGCTGAAATCAAGAGGCCCTCATTAACTGACTGAGCCTCCCAGGTGCCCCAGTATTAAGCTTTATTTATATAAACAGAATCATATAGTATATACTTTTTTACCTGGAATGTTTTACTCAATATTATATCTGTATTAATCATCTATTCTGTGTTTCCTGTAGTTCATTCTTTTTGGTCGTTGTATTTTATTTTGACATATGTTTATGCCAGATGGAGTTGCTAATCAATTAACTTTAACATAGAAAGATTATCCCAAATTATCCAGGTGAGCCCAGGGTAATCACGTGAGTCTTTAAATGTGGAAGAGGAAACACACATACACATGGTCTTTTGAGATAATTATTAATGAATTAATGAATGAAATCTTTAGAACATTATGGGGAGAATTGACATCTTCACACCACTGAGTTTTCTACTATGTGCCTTCCAATCTATGAAACTCTCTAATGTCTAATTATTTGAGTTTTTAATTTATCTCAAGTAAATTTCATATCTTTTGCTGTGCCTACTGTTCAAAAGAAGAAAACATAAAGACAAAAATCCATACACAGATATGACACTGATGCCTTGGACTTGCAGATATTTTTAGTTGGATTGATTGTATTCTGTCAAATACCATTCCCTGAGATAATAAGAAAACTACAAATAAACTGCAGTTGAGCAAGTATCTATCTATTTACCTATCTATCTATCTCTCAAGTGGCAAATTACTCTTTTGTGATATCCTTCTTTAAATGTAAAGGAAAAATAAATTATAGTATAAATTACATTTTTCCCTTCTAGACTGTCTCACATATCTGCAATGTAAAGTTCAACTTCTATGTTTGTAGCTGTTGCTTGGCAAACAATGCCAACTTATGAATATATTCTTGTTACATTAAATTATATAATAAAAAGATAATATATGTTACTTGCTTTTGCTCTCTGTTTTTGTTTTTCTAAGTATATGTGTATATATACTTTTTAATGAAAAATATGGTGAGGATATTAATATTCATTTCTGAACTGATCTTTCCATTCTCAGCAACATATTTTTTTCTCGGTGGTAATAATTAAATAATCCATTCACTTAATTTTTATCAATTATTATTTTTCTCTTAATTTGCTGTATCAGGTTTTCAAATACATATCTTACTTTTTCACAAATACCTCAATTTACCAGATAATCTGCCAGTTGCCAAGTCACTGGGTCTCCTGTTGTAATCTGCAACAGGAAGTAGATTTATAAGTCTGAAGCTAAATTGTGGCTCTGAGACTTCGATGTATTATTCAGCTGTGCTGAGTGCTTATTTCTTTTTAAATGCAATGTCCCATTTTTTCTTGGTTTCATGCTTTATTTTCTGAGGAAGTCTCCTTCAGTTGATTCACAAGGAAGACTTCATAGCATATAAAATTGCTGGTCTTTTTACATCTTAAAAATATTTTTATTCAACTCTTGCTATTGTTTATGAAATATATTTCTATTATATTCTCTACATATTAAATATAATAAATGTCTTTCTTTTGCTTTTGTTTCCTGTTTTTGTTCCCTTAGTTTTTTGTGTGTTTTTCTCTTGCTTATTTTCCATGTGTTTGATTCTTTGCTCTGTTATCTTTGAACCCTGCTGCTAATTTTATTTCCAAATTTTGGTTATCACATTTTAAACCTTTAAAGGTGTTTCTTATCCTCAAAATTTTATCATAGCATTACTTTCATGTCTTATGGCAGCAGTATATCTTATCTCTCCGAATATGTTCAGTACATTGTTTTGCTCTGCTCCCTGCACCTGCCTTCTTCCTTCTGAATGTGTGGTTTGTTGCTTTATGTTAGTTTGTTCTTCATCCCTAAGGATCTATGTAAATATCTGGTGGTCTTCACCTCTCCTTGTTTAAGATGAGGCACTGAAAGATGAGGCAGCCCTGACCATGTCTGTAAAGGAGTGTGTGAAGGACATGTTCACAATTTTACATGTGATTCAGTCTTCTCATTTGGAGATTCCCTTGTCTCTGATGTGACCATGTTTTTCCTGGAGCAGTTCAGTTTTTGCAAGATTTGGGGATGGGGACCGTGAACTACCTATGTCTGTCTACTTTTATTAGAACGTAGGTAGACAATGCCAAAATGCCACAAGTTAATAGCTACATCTGTATTGTATATAGTTCAAAATCTATGTCCCATGTCTGAGTTTGGTGTCCTGTGAAAAACCTTCTGTTTTCTTATAGGACATGGAATTTTAGGTATTTGGTTACTTGGTACATGATACTCTGTCTTGTTTAAGTTTTGCCTATCTCAGGGATTCTATAAAGAAACTGATTTCTATGTTAGTCTTCCCTTTTCCTGCTTAGACTGTGAATTCTTTGGCTCTCAAAAGTCAATTCACATTCCATTTCCTAGTTTTTATTTTTCAAAGAATTTTAAATATTTTATTCACTTTTTTCTTCTCTCTAGTTCTCTTTGCCTTTGCAGTGTAACGCTTTTATTCCTCTACTACCAATTTATAAGACTGGGGAAAGAAGAACACATAAAATATGTTTTCCCAGAAGTCTCTCTTTCTAATCTCCTTACAGAGAGAGCCCAACTATTATTACAGCTTCAAAACTATCAAGTATGCAGTTAATGACAAACACTTTATTTATAACATCACTGCTATCTTGCAGCCTTCAATGTCTGTGGTATGTATACCTGACATCTATTGAATCATCTATTGCCACTACAAATGCCACCAACTTTGACACAAATTTATTAATTCTCCAACTGCCAACTCCTGCTCATGTTTCTCCACACTGATGGACATTTGAGTTGTTTGGAGTTTTAAAACGTAATGAGTAATATTGCCATAAATATTTCCGTGCCTGTGTTTTGTGAGACACATATGTAATATCTCAGGAATTTACTTAGGTATGAGATCACTGATTTAAATGTGTTCATTGATTATTGTTGCCACCTTTAAATTGTGTCTAGAATTGTTTAAAGTTGCAACTGAACCGGAAATTGAGAATGACTCGATCCCGTAACAGACACTTGATGCTGTTTCTCATTTGGGAGTTATTTCAAATAAATCATTATTCATTGCTTTTGCTTCTCCATGTTGTTTGGGGCTCTCAAAAAATGGGCATTGAGATCTATAAGGCAGAGCAAAGGTGAGCGTTCTAGGAGATCAACAGGGTGTTGCAAGGCTTCTGATGGCCAAGACTGGAAATCTCGAAATATCACATCTACCTATTCAAGTGTCCCAGCAAGTTGCAAAGGGCAGGCTGATTCAAGAGCAGTAAAAATAATGTTTGAATACTAGGGTAGGGAGGCCATCTTTGGAGACCAGCAACCAAATATATTACATTTTGTAAATATCCAAACAGTTTTCCAAAGCAGATGTGTCAATATATAGGTGCCCCAGGCCCTCCACACCTCATTAGTACTTGAGACTTTAAGTACTTTTGATCATCGTTATTTTGGTGAGTGTGTATAGGCATATTATTGAGATTTTAATTTGCATTTTCCTAATGAGTATGTTGCTGAGGAACTCCAAGTCTGATCACTTGAATGTTCTCTGGTGTAAAGTGTCTATTTTAATTTGTGCCTGTTTTTTATTATGTTATTTTATTTATTTTTCTTATTATTAGGAAATTATTTAAATATTTGAAATACATATTCTATGTCAAGTATATGTATCATTCATATGCTCTTGTATGTGGTTTGTCTTTGCTTCCTGATAATATCCATTTTTGAAAAAACAGTCCCTAATTACAATAAAATCCCAAATATCTTTTTATAGCTAGTGTTTTTATATTCTAAGAAATTTTGTCTACTCCAAGGTGATACAAATATTTTAGAAAATTTATTTCTAGAAAAATTATATTTTATGTTTATTTTATTAGGGTCTATGATCTACTCGAACTATGTTTTCTATTTAATTTGAGGTAGGAATAAAAGTTCAGGGTGCCCAGGTGGCTCAGTGGGTTAAAGCCTCTGCCTTTGACTCAGGTCATGATCTCAGGGTCCTGGGATCCAGGCCCACATCGGGCTCTCTGCTCAGCAGGGAGCCTTCTTCCTCCTCTCTCTGACTTCCTCTCTGCCTACTTGTGATCTCTCTCTGTCAAATAAAAAACATATATTTAAAAAAGGAATAAAGATTAATTTCATTCCGTACAAATCTTTAACTGTTCCAAATTTCAGTGGAACTTTTGTCATAAATTTGGTGACTACATATATTCAGGTCTATTTCTAGTCTATTTTTCTATATGCTGCACATGTTTTGCTGTATTGTATTTTTTCCTAGGTACCTATGTTTGTGGTATTTTAACCTCTAAGGAAAGTATAGATGATAAAGTCTAAGTGATTTGAATGAAATTAACAGCTGGCAATGGGATAGAACAAGGCTTCATGCCCTCTGCCTGTTTGCCTAAATAATTTGTGTTATTGATACTTCATAATACAAACTTCTATGATAATAATATTACTTTCACATAGAATTATGGAACAAATCAAAGAAAGTAACAGAAGTGAATCCTCCTTACTAGCTGGAAAACACTAAAAAACCAAATAAATTATTAAGAGATTGGTGTATTTTTCATTGATTCAGAAGACATCAGTTATGAGTTTTGTCTATCCTAGTTATATGGCATTGCATAAGGTACTTACACTTTCTGAGACAAAGAATATTTACCTTCATGCTATCTTAAATCTATGGCCTAAAATTAGACTATACATTTTCTAACATCCATCCTTACTTATGACTATGTGGTTAAATTTTGGCCAATGAAATACACTCAGTGAGGCACCTAGGTGGCTCAGTCTGTTGGGCAGCTGCCTTCAGCTTAGGTCATGATCCCAGAGTTCTGGGATCTAGCCCGGTAGCATCGGGCTCCCTACTGAGCAAGGAGCGTCCTTCTTCCTCTCCTCCCGGATGGTGCTCACTCTTGCTATCTCTGTTGCTCTCTTTCAAATAAACAAATAAAATCTTTTTTTTTTTAAGATTGATTTATTTATTTATTTGACAGACAGATCACAAGTAGGCAGAAGCAGGAAGAGAGAGAAGAGGAGGAGGAAGCAGGCTCCCTGCTGAGCAGAGCCCGATGTGGGCCTCTATCCCAGGACCCTGAGATCATGACCTGAGTTGAAGGCAGAGGCTTTAACCCACTGAGCCACCCAGGTGCCCTAAACAAATAAAATCTTAAAAATATATATGGGCAGCAGTGATGTACAGCTCTTCCAGTGTTACCCAGTAAATCTTCCCATGCACTTTCCTTCATCATCTACCTTGCCTAATGTGCTGGTTAGATATTAACATACAGAAAAAATTCGGAAACCAAAGCTGAAAGAGGCAGTGCTTTCATCAGCCAGCATTCCAGAATGTCTGTGTGAACCAGAAAACATCCCCTCATACAGGATTCCTGCAAGCTTCTATCAGAAACTCCATGAGCAAGAAATAAATGTTTGTCAAATTAACTCTCTCGGATTTCAGAGTTTACCTATTTTATAGTATATACTGTAGAGTATTTGTATTTAATCTGTTTAGTATTTTGCATTTAGTTTGATACCCATATAAACCATTTTTTAATATTTTTAAAAATATAAAATTACCCTTTTGTGTAAGTTTGTTTTTTTCTTGTACTAGTTACATTTATAAACAATATATTATAGCAGTAGCAAAAAAACCCACAAAAAAACAAAAAAACAAAAAACCCACAACACTGATACTATCTTTGTATCACAAAGAGAAAACAAACTCTTTTAATAAACAAGTTGATGCTTATAGTAAATTTTATACAAATGTATATTAAAAAATACTCCTGCCTCTCTAAGTCTATTGCCTTTTATTATATGCTATATATCCTAAAATTAATAGAACTGCAAAAATGATAAGAATAAAATCCCCAAACTATAAGCATTTGTTTCAGTGTCAATCCAGATATTAGATACACTAATATGAAATTTTATATTGCACTTTCAAGTTAAGAATATAAACAATAAATCTTGGAACACTGAAATAATAAAATTACATATATATGTAAATAAAAGAATAGCTTCTCTAGTACACTTATATTGGAGTTTTATATTGGGGCTTTTTTCTGGAATAAAAATATGTAGTGTTTATAGAAGCATTCATGTGTAAAATGTAGTTAAGATGTAAGTTAATATACTATAAACTTAATCAAGCATACGATTTTCCATTTTAAAATGACTGGCTCCATTTTTCTTTTTTACTTTCTGGAATAGTTAAATGTGCAAGTGTTCAAAAAGACTAAGGAAAGTAGCATGTTAATTCTTGATTTATTTGCATCATTTCTTTTACTCTTTTTCGCTATCAGTATCAGAGTCATAAAAAATAAAAAGTAGCACTTAAGACGTAGTTCTGTGGCTGTTACATCTCTCTCTTCAGGAGTACAACTGACAGTGGTGCCAACATTCCAGCCATTGCCTGAGGCTGTCAAGATTCATCTGCTGAAGGATAAACTATTTAATACATTGCTCTCTCATAATCTCTTAGATTTCAGTGATATTACATTATATTACAACTCCTACTTCAAAGATCTCAGAGTACTTCACAGATGTCATGTATTTCAATTTCAAACTCCCTCCAAGGTCAAATCTACAAAAAAAAAAAAATATATATATATATATATTTCCCTTTTTTTGTGATGGGATTTCTTTAAACATGGCAGCAACCATCATGAAGTGTTCAGCATAATAAACTTCCACCTGGCAATTAAAATTATGTGGAGGAATATGCAAAAGTAAAATTAATCATAAGATACTGAATTTTTAGTTGTAATAAATTTTCCAGTTTAAATTATATCACCATGGGCCACCTGGGGGGCTCAGTCCTTAACGACTGCCTTCTGCCCAGGTCATGATTCTGGAGAATGGGTATCGAGCTCCGCATGGGGCTCCCTGCCCGGCTCAGCAGGAAGCCTGCTTCTTCCTCTCTCACTCCCCCTGTTTGTGTTCCCTCTCTAGCTGTGTTTCTCTCTGTCAAATAAATAAATAAAATCATGATTATTAATGTAATTGATGAGAAAATCTTACAAAACCTTCACTATTCAGTTATATGCATCCTTTAAAATTAATTCTTAGAAAAATAATTTCGCTATTCTTTTTTTTCAAAAGGAGACAGTATGCTGTCCTGGAAAATAAACTCGATTTGTTTTGAATTGAATCAGGTTTCTATTTTGATCCTGACACTAGCTAACTTCAGTATGAGGATCACCAACTAAATATTGAGAGTTTTTGTGCTGTAAACTATTACTGAAATTAATCCAATCCAATGGATAAAATTGGAGATAGGAAAATATCTATGTATGCATGTATATATTTTTTATTTAAAATTGCAAGAAATTAAGGGCAATATGTAATAACTAACTTTTGATGAGCATCTACTATGCATCAGAAAAATGAATAAATTCTAGTCACCAGCAAAAATAAAAGTAGTATTTTATAGGTCGGGATATTGAGAATCATGTGGGCTTAGTGACTTTCAAATTCATCTAGTAAGTGGATTAGCTTAAATGTGAATCAAAGATCACTAATCTTTGAATTTTCTGTGATACTCTAATGACATCTGTTATGCAATGACTCTTTCATATAGTTTAAGGGAGCAAGCCAGAAATATATATAAAATTGTCTTCAAAAATGATGACCATATATGCTGAAATGCCCACTATTCTCTACCAGTAACAGTAGTCTTGGTCTTGAACAAATGTTCACACTCTTGGGACACAGTAGACCAGGTTTATTTAGCTTTAATGAAACATCGATGACAGCCAACAGAGCACACACAATACAACAGCAGGTCTCCTGACTTTCAGGGCAGCTTCTAATTGTCTTCATTACTTGTTACTGAGATACATGTGATCAAAAGAGACTCAGTCAAGTAGAGGAGGAGCTCTTCAGTTTAGGGAATTGTCGTCTCTGGCATCCCTTTAGGTCTTACTTTACTGGCCACACAGCCTGCTCAGAATGAAATGAGTAGACCCTACTCTCAAGCTTAACAACCCTACATCATTTAATGGTTACTAATCAATTATGTATTATAAATTGTCAATCTGAGCAGCCAGATGACTACGTGGCAACTTCAGAAGGACTATCATTTTTTTTTTTTTTTGTATCCGATACATTTCAACATATTGCATGAGTAAGGAATGCAAGAAAGATTATGCAGAGTCAAATTCTCAGCATTCTTGATGTTAGAGGAAAGCCTACAGGACAGTTGTTTAACCATTTCTTTTCAGATCCTATCAAATTTATGACCTTGACCTAATTGGAAATACACAAAGCCAATTCCTTTCTGCTAGGAACTCCCATAGATGCTGCTTCTAATTTTCTATTGAGGTGTTCGATTGTTTTCTCTTCACTCAAGGTCTACTCACATATGCATCTAATCTGCTGTTTGCAGGTTGGAAAATGTTCTGAGGGTAAGGATATCATGCAAAGGAAAAAATATAATAAAGTTAGAGACAGAGGACCTATGTTCTGGTCATACTATTCCCTAAGTTTGGGACATCAAGGAAGTATGTTGAACTCTGATTCTTAATTGGTACAGTAAGTGGGATTGACTAGATGATATCAAAACCTATTCAAAAATCAAGTAACTTTTTTTTTCAAGACTTATTTATTTATTTGAGAGAGAAAGCACAAGGAGGAGGGGCAGAGGGAAATGGAGAGAGAATCCCAAGCAGACTCTGAGCTGAGCACAGAGCCTGAAGTGGGGCCTGATTCTACAACCTGAGCTGAAACCAAAAGTCAGACGCTCAGCTAACTCTGTCATCTAGCCACGCTTACAAACCAAATATTCTTTATATTTCTGAGTCTATCAAAATACCCCACACAGAGTATAACATTACTTCAGAGAGAGATTTGGGATGCATTCTACAGGGCAATATATATTTGTGTTGCTGATAGCAGAAAGGGAAAATCTGGGACCAAGAGAGGCAGCTAACTTATATTTTTATTTTCTATTATTTTCATGCTGAGACTCTGGAATGATTGAACACCACTGCCTATTGCCATGTAACTTGCAGGGCTCTCTGGTGGGAGGCGTTGACCTTGCTTTTCTTGTTGTGTGGCTTGGCCATGTGAATTTGTCTGGGGTAACAATCTGAGTAGAAGGGACATGACAGTTTTGCGAAGAACCTTTTAACAGCCCCTACATATTTCAGTAGTTTACTCGAACTTTTTCATCTGTTCCAAAGCCAGCATGTTTCAGTTGTGTTGATCCCATTGAAGACACAGAGCACAAAATCACAGCAAACTTACAGCTTTCGTGTAATGAGAGAATACACATCTTTGTTTTGAAAGTCACTAAGACTAGAGGTGTTATCAATTCATGAATTCCAGATGGTTCAATAAGCAATATCAGAAACCAGATTTCTACACAGCAATATCTAAATAATTTACATCTCAAAGGAGATTCATGTGTGTACCTCATTTTGTTAAATGTTTAAGCCTGTGTAATTTAACCTCCCCCAAAACGTATGTGTATATGTATCTGAACATAATAAACTACTCAGCCTGACAAAAGAACATAAAGTAAAATTAATATTTGATATTTTAATGCATCAGATGAAAATAAGATGCATCAGCTGACTGTAATTAAATTTATACTACTTATTAATTTAAGTTTGGTGATATTCAGAATACCACATACTAAATTATTAAAATTGGATGGTTGAAATAAACTCATTTGATAATTTATTTCACAAACTCCCTAATATCATCTCCCTGAATTGTCATTAACATTGTGATTATCAGCGATTCATGATAATAATTGATTAGTAATAGATTGTAATAAAGGAATAAATGGCATATTGAGTAATCAATTTCAGAATTCTTTCTATGACTTTAAACCTTACTCAGATGACTTTCTTTCTTTCTATGACTTTAAACCTTACTATGCAACATAGAAGTAACTGAGCAAATATTAACAATGATTTAACAATCATTTTTGGATATTTTTTCCAGATTGGTTAGAAAAATGTTTGACCAAAATACTATTCTCAATGAGCTCTATACATGTAGATCTAACCATTGTATTCATTTGCTCTATATAAAGAGAATTAATACCAGAAACATTGCTAATTAGATTGGGCTCTGCCCATCCCATTTGCAAATAGATGTATTCTTAATTTGCTTTTCTCTTGTGAGTTCTGCATCATTTGAAAATGTTAGAGCCAAGTGGTACCCTGAAGGGGACACCACTGTCCCAACACCCTCATCATCTTAATGGGAACTAAACTTGATCTAAGGGAGGATGAAGCCACGATCAAGAAACTGAAGGAGAAGAATCACTCCCATCACCTAGCCTCAGTGTTTGGCCATGGTGGGGAGGTCGGTGGTTTAAAATACCTAGATCACTCGCTTCTCCTACAGGGAGGCCTCAAGACAGTGATGAAGCTGTTAGAGGAGTTCTCTGTTCCACTCTTAGCAAGAGAAGGAAAAGAAAATGCCTGCTGTTGTAACTGGGGCTCTCACCTGCCCTGTGCCCCTCAGAACCTTTGAACCTTCAAAATAAGGGAGACTTCACACTCAATTCCAAGTTTTTGTGATAGATTAGTTTTTCCATAAAACCATTTTGAACCAATCAGTAATTTTTAGGTTTTATCTGTTTCAAGTATAAGACTTGAAACTTTCACATTGTATTAACATTTAGCCCTAAGATAGCAAGATTTCTTAAAGCCATATTTTTCAAAAGCCCCTATTCTTGCTCACACTAAGAGTTGCCAAAATACTTTGTGAACTAAGTTGTATTTTTGTGCTGAGAACAATGAACCCTAAACCATTCAAGACCTTTGTCTTTAGGAAGAGTCTGCAGTGTCTCTTTAGAAATGCAGACACTTCCACAGTAGTTTCTGATATGAAAGCAGCACAGCCTCTTTCATGAAATGTTAATGAACCCCTAATTTAGCAACCCCTGTCCATTCCCTTACACTGTATTGTAAATCATAACAGACTGAGTATAATGACTCAACTCTTTGGATCAATCTTTTTATTCTGTAGTGAGTTTTTTTTAAAGAAATCATATATTCACTTTTGCTGACAGTTTGAACACACCTCTTACTCCGTTGTCCCTCTGACAAAGTATCTGTTCTAACCATGAGTGCACCAGAGTGGGGTGTGTGAAGCACATGTGGCAATGAAAGTTGAGGAGAGTATTTTGACAAAATATGGAGATTATTTACACCATATTGTACACACCGTAATCAAAATGAGTAAAAGTGTCATGGGTGAAATTTTAAAAGGTTAATAACTACCAATGCAGTAAATGATGAAGAAAGGTCTATGTTACCACTAAGTAGTTTTAAATTTTACCTTTATTCTTAGACTTGCCTTCCTTCTTGAAATCGGGCACTCAATTTATCCTTGAACTGGTCATTCCCATTGTTGCTAACTTAGTGTTTTTCTCACAGAACCCCTTCTTAATGAGCAATATGCCTCCTTGTATTATGAAATCTTTCTGATAATGCATTAGACATTTTTTGTAGGTTAATAAAAATGCTTTCCTGTTTCCTTGCTACTTTATTCAAAGCTAATAAGTGCTTTCTTTAGTTTTCAAGGAACTGGGTGTAAAAATCACATGTGACAGCTTTATTGTTTTTGAAATATTTTAGATATTCCTAAACTATGAACTTTCTTAACATCACTGTCTTGACAGGTCACCAACAATGTATCTTAACTAGTGCTGACCCTCCTCTTGGCCTAACCCCCATAGACACATCCTTCCTACTGCTCTGCCCAACCATGTTCCTTTGGATCTGTGAGGTTCTGTAAGCCCCTGCTCAGGCTAACAAAGTTCTGTACAACTTACACACTGACAAGAAAACACCTTTCAACCAAAAAAAATTTTTTTAATTGACAGTTATAGAATCGGGGGGTAACTTTACATTGATCTTTTGCTAATGTAGTTAGCAGTATATTTTGCATGTATGACTTAATATGTCCTTGAATCTCAAAAAACATATTGCTAATTTAAAAAATCCCAAGTAAATCTTTATATTTAGTAGTTTACTAAATAGAAAAATATATGTTTAATGTCTTAAAATTTGTCAATATTTTAAAATTTTATATGGATAACCTAATCTTTCACCCATGTGCTATTGCCATATCAAAGTATATTCTTCAGATATATTTCTAGGGTTTTTTTTATTCTTGGATGAAAGAAGTGCATGGAAAAAATAAATACCTGTATTATTTATTATTAAAGTTAAAAATAATGTTGTTTCTTTAAAGAGGTCTACATCCTGATTCCTAGAATCTGTGAATGTGTTAGGTTATATGGCAAAGTTAAATAAAAGACATAGGTGGGAGTAAAGTTGCTAATCAGCTCATCTTAAATGGAGGTTATCTTGAATTATCTATGTGGGGAACAGCCAAGACAGAGATCAAAAAACTGGTTAGGAGGCTGTTTTTCCAAAGAAAGGAAAATACATAAAGACCCATGCTTCTTTATTAGTGCATTTTTAAGTAGTGATAAGGGTAAATAATGTGTTTGGATATCAGCAACATATGTGTGGTGACATCAAAATACCTGTAATTTCTACTGGTGACAAAGCAGTTAGGTTTTAAAAATACTACAGTAACTTGTAACAATCATGGTGAAGTACTAACATTTTTTTAGACATTAGTGAAAATAAAATCATAATTTTCCTCATATATGTTCAAGAATCCTTCAAGTTCTATCTATAGATCTTTATGGCCCAGTTTTAGGTCTAATGATTAAGGACTAACTTTCCTTAAATGCCTGCTAGTAGCAAATATAAATTTTCTCTGGAGGAATATAATATCATTCTTAGGTATCAAATCATGCAGGTAATTTTCCATATTGAAAGTCTGAACACTCAAACAAACAAAAAGAGAACATTTTAGCCAACAGTTAGTAGAATACATATTCTTCTCATGTGTGTATGAGATACTCACCAACCATATTCTGAGCTATAAAATAAACCTGAACAAATTTTAAAAAACTATAGTAGATATCAAGCACTTCTTAGGACATAATTTAATTAAACTATAAATGAGTAACAGAAAAATACATGGGAACTTTCTAAGTAATGGGAAATTAAGTGAGATACATCTAAATAACATATACACTCAAAGGAGAAGATTCAAAGAAAATTAAAACTTTATAACCAAATAAAAAAATACAATAACAAGTTTGTGAAATGCAGCAAAAGCAGCGACTTAAGTGAAACTTGTAGTATAAAAATACTAGTACTAGAAAATAGGACAAATCTGAAAAAAAGAAAAAAAAAGCCAAAAGCAAGTAGAAGGAAGAAAATAACAAGAAATCAATGAAAATGAAAACACAGAAACAATACAGAAAGTCAATAAAAGTAGAATCTAATTAAAAAAATAATTAAATTGACCATTTCTAGCCAGACTAACCAAGAAAAACAGAAAACATAAATACCAATATCAATAATGAAAGAGGTATATTATTACTAATCTCAAAGATATTAAAAAGATGATAGGAAATACTATTAATAAATCTATGCTCATCAATTTGACAATTTAGCCACAATGAGCCAATTCCTTGATAAGTACAAACTATTGAAACTCACCAAAGAAGGGAATAAGTTGAGTAGTTCTATATCTATTAAAGAAATTTGGGGCACCTGGGTGCCTCAGTTGGTTACGCAACTGCCTTCGGCTCAGGTCATGATCCTGGAGACCTGGGATCGAGCCCCACATCAGGTGCCCTGCTTGGCAGGAAACCTGCTTCTCCCTCTCACTCTCCCTGCTTGTGTTCCCTCTCTGACTGTGTTTTACTCTGTCAAATAAATAAAATCTTAAAAAGAATAATTTTTATCTAAAATAATCCAAAAAGGTAACTTCAGTCTCAGATAACTGCACTGAAAAATACTGTTAAATATTTAAAAAGTAAATAATACTAATTTTACACATTTTTTCTGGAAAACAGAGTAATATCAAAAGCAGATAAAATCGCTAGAAGAAAACTACAGAACAATAACTTTTGTGAATATAGATGCAAAAATCCTCCACAAAATACTAGCAGAATAAACTTAGCTTTTAATAGATCGATATGATAGACAAAAATACATAGATATTTGCCTATATGCATATGAATATATGTATGTATATATGAATATATATATGTATATATTATAGCTTTTTCTCTTGAGAAGGCATCCAACAAGCAGTGACAACATAATAGTGATGAACACATCTAGTTTTCAGATCTTGGTTTGTAAATGTTATTCTCCAACAAAAAGAACCAGGATTCCTTAACAAGATGACTGACTTTAGTTAGGAAAAGGAAAAGACAAGATGAACATGGACCATTGTGTACTGTCATGAGGAAATGTTTAAAAAGATAAATAAATAAAGAAGGATTGGTGGCATATCATCAAAAGAACACAGGAGCCAATTTGGAAAGAGCCCCCAATGGTTAAAGTTGGAACAACTAGAGCAGCAAAATAAATAATGTTCATTATAACTCAAAGAATCAAATATATATTTATGGGTCCAAAATAATAAGATATACTATTGAAAAATAAAGAAATTGGAGAAAAAGGGCAATTCTTCATTATAGAAAAATTTCAAATAAATATGGGAAGTATGTGGTCATAGAAAATCACTATTGCTACTTCATAGTAAAGAGTACTGCAGGTAGGATCCACTTGCCGGGGACTAGCCTCAGCCGAGATGTGGGTCCTGAACCACCAATGTCTGGCGGGCGAAATAATGACAAGGACACGGAGATCTGATGCAAGCTAACAGACCTGAGGTCAGTCAGGAGAGACCTATGAAGCAGGCTCAGGCTCACGCTCTGGCTTTTTAGCTCTGGCTTTCTAGCTCTAGCTAGTTCTCTCGCTCTGGCTCTGGCCCTCTTGCTCTGCTTCTCTCTCTGCTTCTGTCTCTCTTGCTCTCTGCTTCTGTTTCTGCTGCTCTGTTTGCTTCTGTCTCTCTTTCCATCTTTGCTTCTCTGTTTCTGTCTGTCTTTGCTTCTCTGTTTCTGTCTCTGCTTCTGTCTTCGCAGGCTCTCTGCCTTTGCCTTTGCCTCTGGCTCTGCCTTTGTCTCTCTTGACTGAGGAGGGCCCCAGTCTTTTATTATTCAAAAGTGAGGAAGTTGGGTGGTACAGTTAGGTTAAAGTTAAACAAAGTGATCCATAGCAGGCAGAGTCAAGCCTTTCTAAGAAACTGGTCTTTACCATTAAAAGGGAAGTTTGCAAATAGACTCAGTTTGAATAGTTGAGCAGGAAGAATGAAAAGCAAGTAAAGATGGTGTTGATGACCACAACATTAGCATAACTCCAGATTCTTGGTGGGAAAGCCCAGAGGGACTTTCATTCACATTCACAGGTACCTCCACCAAAGTTTCCAGTGGTTTGGGCCTGGCAGGAGTGGCGGATCATGCACCATCCCCGACATCCACTGATGAATATGATATTAGCAAGCCTAACAAGAGCTCTCAAATAATCTTAAAATATATATTAATTGATGTGGTGATTTTAACATGTATTTAAAAATCCATTAATACTCTTCTTTCTGGAGATAAATTTTAAATACATTTTCTCTGAATATTGGTTGGACTTGGTGAATTTCTCTAATAAGTGACGTATGAAAAGTGAAAAAATGTAACTTTAGAGAGGAGAAATCTGGAAGATACCATCTTTTTAAATTTTTTATTTTTTTATAGTTGACATACTGTACCATTAGTTTCAGAGGTCCAACTCAGTGATTTGACAAGTTTATACATTTCACCATAAGTATAACTATCATCTGTCCCATTACATTGCTATTACAATATTACTGACTATATTCCTTATGCCCCGTTTTTTTATTTTCATGACTTACTCATTCTATAATTGGATGCTTATATCTACCTGTCCCATTCACCCATTTTACTCAATCCTCACCCCCCTCCCCTCTGGCAACCATCAGTTGGTTTTCTGTATTTATAGTTCTGATTCTTTTTGTTTATCTTTTTTTTAAAATTCTATTTATGAATGGAATCATATATTTGTCTTTCTCAGTTTGCCTTATTTCATTTAGTATAATACCCTCTAAGTTCATCCGTGTTACCTCAAATGGCATGATCTCATTCTTTTTATGTTGGTGTAATATTTTGTATGTGCCACACTAAAATGTGGCATGACACATACTATATATATATGCATATCTATATATACACACATTTATATATATAATTTCTTAATTTTGATAAATGTAGTATTTATGTAAGATGTTAACATTTGGAGAAGACAAGTGAGTAGCATATAGAATCATTCCCTACTATCTTTGCAATTCTTCTGCATATCTAAAATTATTTCAAAATTAAAGTGCTCAAAAATAAGAATAATAACAAAAATAACTAGAAATGCAATAAGTCAAAACTATCTGACAAAAGAATATGAAGAACAACAGTCAATAAGAACAGATTATAAGTAATCCAGATAATGTAATCATCATATGCAGACTTTAGAGTCAGTATGGTTAAGATGGTGAAGGAAATAAAGGGCAATATAAAATATTTCACTCAAAGGACTGGAAACTATAAAAGAAGAACCAAATGTGCATTTAGAACTTGAAGCTACAGTAACTGAAATTAAAATAGTCCAAGACCACAACATCACTTTATTGGAAAGGCACTTCACAGTTCCTATTTTATTGTTTCCAGAGTATTTGAAATTCTTGACCAACTGTCTCTTAGCTCTTACTGCTTCTTGTTAATTTTCCCCCAAGCATTCTTTGATCAGTCTCTAGAGTCTTGCCTCCTAAAACTCCTTCCATTATATGACTTCAGCTCTATACACCCAAGATTTCCAAGTTTGTGTTCTATGTCATCCTATACAATTTCTGATCAATTGCCTTTGAAAGTGTATATTGTGCACCTCAAATTTGACAAATATTTACTTATCAGAATTTTTCTTTACTTTTTACAAATTGTGTTTTCCCAAAAGGAAATTAAATTCTATGAGTATTTGTTTTTTCTTTGAAACCCTAGAGTATTAAATGCTGTGATTCGTACATGGTATATATCCAAAATATATTGACAAATACGACTTTTATGAGGATCCTTATTCCAGTTTACTGTCACATTATTACAGTTTCAGAACAAATGCAAATATTCTTAGTATTTATGGCAGTATCAGGCTTTCAAAATTAATCTTTAATAATCTTTTTCATTATGATGACATCATTTAACTAGTTAATATTTTAGAAATGACTTACTTAGAAAACAAAGATGTCAATTTTAAAAACCCTCTATACAAAGCAAAATTTCTTTATTTATAGTTCTTAATTTGGAAGCTATATAGATTATTTTTCTCATGTTATTACATTTCACCATTTTAATTATTGAATATGTTCAAAGATGAAAATAACTATGAAATGAAATGCCTTTTTTTTCCACAAGCAGCATTTACTGGTTATTTTGCTCTAACGGGTACTTTGGGAATGGAACACAGTTATTCTGAGCTTATAGCTTATTTGTCTTCTAAATTATGAGACAAAGTCACTAGGCATCTACTTATGCAGCAGAGGAACTAATATTTCTGATGAGGACAATATATAAGGCAATCTGTGTTTCTAGTACAGAATGTGTATAAGCAAAATGCAAAAACTAATCAAGCTAACTAAACTCTGCAGTGATGAAATGAGATGAGGTGTATGAGTTCACTTTTTAGCTGGGAAAGCAAGACACAAATGGAAGATAATAGAAGCATAATTATTCTCATAACTTCTGTTTAATGGCTTATTGAATTTAAAAAATATATCCAAATTTCTTATTAGATGTTATACACTGATAGCAACCTTTAAAATACTTCACATGAGAGAAACTTGAAGGAAAAAAGGAGTTTATAACATTTCATACCTCAAAGCAAAAAAAAAAAAAAAAAAAAAAAAAAAAAAAAAAAAAAAAAAAAAAAAAAAAAAAAAAAAAAGGCGTGGGAAGAGAGAATAAAGAAGGGAAGAAGGGGAAATTCCCCCACAAGACAGTATGGTTAAAGTTGAAAAGCAAAGTAGTACAAACAATATTTCATTTATTAGTATTATTTTTATTATTAGATAAAGCAGTCAATTGAGCTCTGATGTGAGCTTAATGTAAATACATGTATTCTGTACAGAGTCTCAGTGAACCCCAGAACCCTAATTAACCACATCACATTTCTCCATTGAAGGATGAACAGCATTTTCAGAGCTGTTTAAATTCTGGGAAAGAGGACGCAACATTATAGATTGGTAATATATTATTCAGGATCATGAATTGGGAAGAAATATTTTGAGTATACCTTGAGATCTGTGTTTGAAATTAGATTATGGTGTAGCTTAGGGTTAACTAGCATATTTGAAGAAATTAATACAAATGCAGTTGCTTTACTGTTCTTTTTCTCCATGTAAATTTCCCTGCATTAACTCCCATCAGATTGTTAATCTCTATGTAGGCAGCTACTCATCAATAGTTTTTTAAACCATAGGATGAAATCAGTTTATCAGTATGTATATCAGTTTACCATGTCAACACAACTTTAATTTCCTCTACAATTTACCCCTCCATTCTTGTTGCTTCACAATATTAAAATTTCCAAAAAATTGTTTTATAATATGACCCACCACAAAAGTACACAATGGATAAATGCATTCCCTAGTCTTAATATATATACTCTGCATGTTAGTCCCAATGCTTATTCATTACTTTATAATGGAGATGATGGTAACAATAATTTTACTAACTTTTATTTTCTTGATGGTCTTCAAAGTTTGAAGCATTACAAAAGCATATGGAACATTAATATTGCAATAAGTCTGTGTTCTTACTTCACCCAGATACTCTGAGATTTGTACACCTAAATTATTTTTAATCTTTAATGTACTGAACATATTTCAATCATTTTAATATTTATTTGGGAGTGAGGTCTAATGTAAATACATCCAGCTGAAACAAACCAAATATTGTATGTCACCGTCATCCTCACATTTGTTCTTTCTTTTATGCTTTAATTTTGAAGAATCACTTCTCCCTGCACTTATTGAGACTTTAGCTTTTGGGGGGGGGGTGTTATTTATTTATTTATTTTCAGTGTTCCAAGATTCACTGTTTATGCCCCACACCCAGTGCTCCATGCAATACATGCCTTCAGAACCCACCACCAGGCTCACCCATATCCCCACCCCTCCCCTCCAAGACCCTCAGTTTGTTTCTGAGTCCAAAGTCTATGTTTCATTTCCCTCCCCAATATACCCTACTTCCCATTTCCTTTCCTTCTCCTCCTGTCCTCTATATTACTCCTTATGCACCACAAGTAAGTGAAACCATGCAATACTTGACTTTCTCTGCTTGGCTTATTTCACTCAGTATAATCTCTTCCAGTCCAGTCCATGTTGCTCCAAAGTTGGATATTCATCCTTTCTGATGGAGGTGTAATATTCCATTGTATATATGTACCACATCTTCTTTATCCATTCATCTGTTGAAGGCACCTTGGCTCTTTCCACACTTTGGTGATTGTGGCCATTGCTGCTATGAACATTGGGGAACATATGGCCCTTCTTTTCACCACATCTGTATCTTTGGGGTAAATGCGCAGTAGTGCAATTGCAGGGTCATAGGGTAGCTCTATTTTTTTAATTTTTTAAGGCATCTCCACATTGTTTTCCATAGTGGCTACACCAACTTGCATTCCCACCAACAATGTAAGAGCGTTCCCCTTTCTCCACAGCCTCTCCAACACTTGTTGTTTCCTGACTTGTTAATTTGGACCATTCTGACTGGTGTAAGGTGGTATCTCAGTGCGGTTTTGATTTGAATTTCCCTGATAGCTAGTGATGATGAACATTTTTTCATGTGTCTGTTAGCCATTTGTATATCTTCTATGGAGAAGTGCCTCTTCATGTCTCTTGCCCATTTTTTGATGTGTTCATCTTCTTTTTGGATGTTGAATTTGAGTAGTTTTTTATAGATCTTAGATATCAGCCCTTTGTCTGTAGTGTCATTTGCAAGTATCCTCTCCCATTCTGTGCGTTGCCTCTTTGTTTTGTTGACTATTTCCTTTGCTGTACAAAAGCTTTTTATTTTGATGAAGTCCCAAAAGTTCATTATCACTTTTGTTTCCTTTGCCTTTGGAGAGGTGTCTTGAAAGAAGTTGCTGTGGCCGATGTCAGAGAGGTTACTGCCTATGTTCTTTTCCAGGATTTTGATGGATTCCTGCCTCACGTTGAGGTCTTTCATCCATTTCGAGTTTGTCTTTGTGTGTGGTATAAGAGAATGGTCTAAA
>PITA01015037.1:0-28185 GCA_004023965.1 Spilogale gracilis | reverse complement strand
TACAAAGCTATAACCACCAAGACAGCATGGTACTGGCACAAAAACAGAGAAATAGGCCAATGGAACAGAGTAGAGAGTCCAGATATGAACCCACAAATCTATGGTCAGATCATCTTCGACAAAGCAGGAAAAAATATCCAGTGGAAAAAAGACAGTCTCTTCAATAAATGGTGCTGGGAAAATTGGACAGCTACATATAGAAGAATGAAACTAGATCATTCTTTTTTTTTTATTTTTAAAGATTTTATTTATTTGACAGGAAAGAAAGAGAAAGCACAAGCAGGGGGAGCTGCAGGCAGAGGGAGAGGGAGAAATAGACTCCTCACTGAGCAGAGAGCATTCCTCAGGCATTAATCACAAGGCCCTGAGATCAGGACATGAACCCAAGGCAGATACTTAACTAACTGAGTCACCAACCATCGCTCCTCTAGTTTATTTTTTTTTAATATTAGTGACCTGTATAAGTGCTAAGGGGAGGCTCAGTGGCACAGTGCCCTACAGGAAAAGTTCCATACATTTGGAGTGAAATGCATTTGCTTTTTTACTGTGAAATTTTAGCCACATTAACTTATGCAATTTAAAAAATCCATTTCCTTAGATAAGGTATAAAACAGTTTACAAATGAAAAATATAATTATGACTTCTGTATAAATCCCTACTGTAATAAGCACATAAGGTTTATATATGAAAACATTTTTAATTATAAAAGCCTGAAGGTACATAAAAATAATATCTTAATTCACTAGGTCATGGGAAATATATTTATATGTCCACAATATCTGCATCAAAAATAAAAGTGGATAAAATTGGGCATTAAATGTGAAATGATAAAATAGTTAAGACTCTATAAATTAGTTAATATTGAGTTCACTGAAAGACAATAATCATATTCACTAAATTCCATTGTTTTAGGAGTACCAACCACCTTGAATAGAGCTTTATTTTTAATTTGTAGTTAAAATAATGCAACTTTGCAGAATTTCATTTGAAATGTGAAGCAAGGTACAATTAACAGGGAAAATGCATGTGCAAATTAATGGTTGCTTTCATGAGGGATTTAATCTTCATTTTCCTTTAACAGTGGGTGATTATTGTGAGTCTAAAATTTTACTGTGATAAAATATTGGTCCTCAGTGTATGAAATAAAGAATTTGTACTGTTTAAACTAAAATATTGTGATTTACTTTTACATTGACACTCTTCTATATTATATTCTCTGACTTGTGTGTGAGAAAGTGAAAATTCATTTCAGGCTTAAAAAAATTCATGTGATATTAAATACAATTTCAATACTTTCTAATATATTTTCTAGATAGATTTGATTTAAAAGGAAACACATATTTAGAGAATTAAAGAAATACATTGACTCAATACACAGATACTGCATCAAAATTAATTCCATATAGTCACTGAACATTAAAAATACGTAGAGAAAAAGAGGATTCTAATAATGTCAATTCTAATAATATCTCTAAATAACTTTCTCTGCCTGGACCATTTGCTTTCAGTATACAAAAATTAAAAACAATTCCATGATTAATTTAAAAGATGGTAGTGTAGTCTGTCAAAATACATTAGAAGATAAAAGCATCTGCAGTTGTGAAGCAAATTTCTCAACAACAACAAAAAACAGTCAGTAACATCAATATTTTAAATGGTAGTTTTTAAATATTTGCTTTTGCTAAAACAGTATGATGATATATATGTGTTGTTTCTTCATGTGGAATGATTCCAATAAATTCAATTAGTCTCTGATCTCTTTCTTATCAATATTTCTAAGGTAATTAAAAAAGGTAAAAGTTTAGAAACTAATACATGTTGGTAAATTCATCACTTAAACATAATTGATGACATTTAAAATTATATGGTACAATAAATCACCTGGATATTCTTCTTCACCGTAAAGTAACTTTAAACACACATTTTGAAGCATAAATATTTATCACATTGCCATCTATGGAAAAGATGTTGATGTTGGAACCATCTTGATGTTGGAACCACTATTTAATGGCTGGGGAGGATTATTGTATCCGAGGAAACTCATTTATGCCTTTCAGGCAACTATGTAGGTTAAAATTTGTTTTATACATTAAGTTAGGACTAATTTCAGTACTATTTTTGTTATTTGTGCATAAATACAAACTATGTTCTTCAGTCATTTTAAAAATAAACCAGCCACCAGGTATATTATTAAAATATTTAGATTTGGATCAAATCTTGATTTTAAACTTCTTTGCATATTCATTTTATAGAAAAAATGTTATGTATGGCTGCCAAAGGCCACCTGTACTAGGCTGAAAATACATGGATAATATGCACAAATTTTATTACTGATTAGAGAGTAACTGAATGTGATAGACCTCCATGATGGGAATTATCAGAGGAATACACTGTGAGAGGGCAGGATATTTTCATGAGTTGTCACAATGGCCTATATAAACCTATAGGTCTTGGAGAAAGCAGAGAACACAATTTTTTAAAACTTCACATTGTTTTCAATATTTCTACACAATGAGTCATTGCTCTGTAACACTAGTTTTCTAACATTAGGGATCGAATCAGATCACTTGGAAGACACGTTAATACACAGATTTGTGGCCAAACCCCAGGATTTCTGGGTAGAGTCTAAGAATTTATATTTCTAGTAAGTTCGCAGGCTGGTCCAGGGCCCATGTTTAAGAACCACTGCCCTAGAAGGTCCTGCTTTTCTAAGGTACAGTCGTCCTTGCAAGACCTTGTCCAGGAGTGGGGGATGATTTTGTTTCTCCTTAGATGATCTACACTCTGGATCTTCAATCAATATCAGGCACTTTGGCCTGTCTTCTTATTTACTAGAAAGATAAAGAACTGACAATTTTTTACATTTTTTATATAGTACCTATGATATAGTAGACATGGAGATACTAAAGTGAATTAGCTGAGTTCTTTCTTTTAACCTAGGATGACCTAGTGCAAACTAGTGGGGTTTTAAAGAGATAACACATGATAAAAATGATAAGCCATGATAAACTTTCAAAGAATATAGAACATACAACTAATACAATATGGAATCTGAAGCCAAAAAGGCTCTGTGAGGATTTAACTGAAGGGTTATATCTTAAAAGATGAATGGCAAAAATCCAGTGAAATATTTTCAATAATACTCTGTGATGTAAACTTTGTCTTTTTTCTGATATATGTGAAAGAAATAAGACAAAAAGAAGTTTTCTATTATAATTTCCCCATAAAATAGTTGACTCTGGTCTATGCCTTGTTCTTTTGTCTCCTTTTTATAATCTCGCCCCAAACTGAATGTAAGTTTGTTTGTTTTTTATTTTGTTTGTTTTTATTTTCTATTTGTTTTTTTAAGTTGAGCTGGAATTATATTTGTATTTCCTGTCTGATTCTAATTTTATTTTAGAAAGTTTAAGATTAAAAAAAAAGAGTTTAAGATTTCTTGACTAACTCTTGGAAAAATTGCATCTTCAAAATTTCCAAATAAATTCCTAGGTTTGGTTTCTCAAATACAAACACAGAGAGGTTCACTTATATCTCAGAGAGTGGCACAAATACCAGGACCTGGATATCACTGAGGGCCACTCTAGAGCCTGCCTAACACAGTAGTATACAAGCTGAGGTCTTACTGTCAGTGCAGAAATTAGCCGTGACAAAGTCAGAAATAACAATACTTCAGACAAGACAATGACATCATGTAATTTGTAATGCCATGTAATAAATTGTATTTATAGACTTGGAAAACACACACAAATATTTTTACCTGTGCCCCTGCCACTCTAGGCGTGGTCCTGTCTCAAGGTCTAATATGTTTTACTTATTATTCCCTTTCAGTATCTTCCCTGGCAGTTTCCCCTGACATGGCCTCTTTCTGCTCAAGTCACCACATTTTACCAGGTTACCTTTTGAGCCAGTCTGAGCTGTACTAAGCTTCTTGCAGCTCACCTGGCAATCTTTGCCTTTCTAAACTCTGAAAATGTCAGCCACATTCCAAAGCCATGTTTTGCACTCTTCACTGTTAGCACTCTGTGGTGGTTCTACACGTGTTTGCAGCTGAGTGATATCTAGTGCATCAGCTGTCTCTATGAATCATTCTCTGAAAGTATCTCTTATTTGGAAGACAGGAAGAGAAGGGAAGATACCACAGCATTCCCCATGGAGTAAGACATCAACTTTTTTTTTTTTTTAAGGAACCAAATTATTTTTAATCTCTGTATTCTTATACATAGAAGAACGATGACTGATATGTCAGGAGAGCAAAATCAGTTTTCCAGATTCAGAGCACATCCTATAGATGCATACAGTATCTCTATTTAAAAGGAGAAGGTACTTAAACACTAAGACAAACATATTCCTGCATAAAGTTCTGAGACAGTATAATGAATAAAACCTTGATGAGAAATTTTGGTAGAGTAAATGATGATGGATAGATAGATGCCATAGGCTTTATCTCCCATATTTTAGGTTATTTAAAGAGCATTTCCTATGTATAGAAATACCAGATAAATATATATGAAACATCTTAAATTTCTTCCTAAAAATAATTTTTAGACAAGGCATTGGAAGGTTATCTCATGAAGAACACAACTAAAAAATAAAAACACTCAGAGAATCAGAGAGAAATAATGAAATCCAGGGTGGTATAGTGTAAATATTCCTAAAGCAATAGAGAACTTACATGGGGCATGAGATATGAAAACATAAGTCAGCTTAGGATACCATATTTAAATATCACAGAATTGGAATGTAATAAGTAAGAACAACTCTCATACATTTCAAAGATGAATGTTCTTCAGCACTGAGGAAGAGAGTCAAGAACTGGATCATTAATTTCTCTTCAAATATCCTCTTGGAAATTCTCTTCAGCATTACATCTTGTCCTATTTCTTCTCATTTTGATGCAATCCACTGTTGACGTTGTTGCTGATCACCGCCTAGAATGATAGACTTTGCCCCTCGGAGGATTTTCCTCCTCTCCACAGGTGTCTGAGAGAGTTCTGTGAAAGGCAGTTTTCTCTTTTCTGTTCTTTTCCAAACTTTCTCAGTCTTCTGTTTTCTAAGAAAACTAACAAGTTTACATGCAGTTCTACATAAAGAGAAGAAACATGTTCTCTAGAAAGAAAAGAAATATTTAAGTACAATCATTAAGAACAACTAATGTCTCAGGAAAAAGAAAACATTTAACTTTTTTTTCTTCTACACACTTAAAAAAAACAACATAATGTCTCAGGAAAAAGAAAACATTTAACTTTTTTTTCCTCTTCACACTTAAAAAAAGAAAGAGGATGAATTTGGGTTCTGGATATTGTTCACTAATAAAATGAAAATGTAGAACACTGATACAAAACTTTAGTTATTTAACTAAAGTAAAATTGTAAAATTTCTAAATATTACATAAAACATCAAATTGTATAATGTTGGAAGTATAAATTATAAAAGGCATATGTATCTGTATGAGAAACTAAACTGGTTGAAATTTCTAAAAAAGCAAATTAACATGGAAATACCATCTGGCTGAGTGATGATATACTTCCTGTAATATGAATTCTAGAAAATTGGAAAAACTGACACTAAAATATGCATAATGCAATATTGTTTTGAATAATGACATTATAAATGATAGTTAACACATTTTGACTGCTTTTTATATAGCAGGAATTAGGTAAGTGTTTTATATGTAAGTCTTGGAAATCAGAAGATTTTAGATTCAAACTTCGTGTGTGCCATTTATTATATGATTTGAGACAATAACTTAATCCTTGTGAAATACATGTCTAAAGTGTGGTGATAATAGCAAATAGTAGAAAGTGTGGTGTCTAAATTAAATGACACAATACTGATGGCAATATCTGGTAAAAAATGTGTTCTCTTTAATTAACATTTCTAAATTTGCAGGAATAGGTTAAAGTTTGGTTAATTTTTAAAATTCAACAGTTTCAACACTTATATTTATTTTAAAAAATGCTACTCTAATGTTAAAAGTAAAATAAGTTTCAAAAAAGAAATCCAGTTGCTAAGGGTTATTCAAAGGCAAATTATATAAGCAAGGATATTAGTTTATAGCTAAGCTATGTATATTAAGTCAATACTGAATGCCTGCCTAAAGAGAAAAAAAAGTAACCAAATCTCAAAAAAAAAAAAAAGTCTCCTATGATTAGGAATGTTCAAGACAGATAAAACATTTCAAAAAAAAGTGAAGCTTGCAATTACAAGCCTTTTGTTCTTTTTTCTTGATTCTCAAAAAATTAGGCACTGGAAAGATGAAACTTCATAACATGGGAATATATAATTGAGACAACAGGTTTAGAAAAAAATATAAAAACAAGAAAATATGATTTAGGCCAAATATCTCTCTCTCTTGAATAAGTAAGGTGGGTTCAAGAACAGAGTTCATGTTTGGAAACTCTAACAGAGAAAATAAAAGGAGAAAATCTCTCTTAATTCATTGTATCACTTTACTACTGTATCCAAACAAGAAAAATGCAAGGAAGCAGTTATAATGGCAGTAGCAGATATTATTTATTCACTTTTTGGATTAAAGATCATCCCAAAATGAGTGGCATAAAACAACCACCATTTTATTGTGGGGGACAGGAATCATGTTAGTACACATTTGGGAAGACATCTCTACTTCATATCTGGGACCTCAGTTGGAGAGACTCAAATGGCAGTGGGTGACTTGTGCAACAGAGGACAATAGTTATCATAATGCTTCATTAACATTTCTATCATTCAGGCCAAGATGATTTATAGATCACAGTCAACTATGAATGGTGACCCACATGTGGTCTCTCCATTTCACTTGAGTTCTCTCACAGCATGGTGACTGAGGACTCCAAGAGTGGGTATTCATGCAAGCAAGGCAAAGACTAAAATTTTAGGTAAAGGAGACAAAAAACGCACCCCTTCCTAGAAGGAGAGGAAAAGATGTAGTCATATGTTGGGCACCTGGGTGGCTCAGTCAGTTAGGCATCTATCTTTGGCTCAGGTCATGATCCCAGGGTCTTGGGATGGAGCCCCATGTCAGGCTGCCTGCTCAGCCTGCTTCTCCCTCTCTTTCTGCTTCTCAGCCCTGCTGTGCTTCCTCTCTGTCTCTCTCAAATAAATATGTTAAAAAATAAAAAATAAAATAAAATATTCTTAAACATTTTAACGTTTTATTTTTAAGCATTGAATCACACAGAAAATATATCTTAATTAAAAGCCATAATTAGTTATTGGTCAAATGTGAAATGTAAGTTTCATAATACATATTGAAAAATAAAAAATTCCTTAAGGCCTAATATATTACTTTAAATATTGAAAATATTTACATCAAAGTTATTACCAACATGATACAGCCTAATATATACATATGAAGATAGACACTCAGTGAGGTGTAAGCTTTTTTTATTTCAAAATACCTTGGTAATAATATAGAAATTTTATGCTAAAACCATAAATATTTTGAAAGACTTTTGGCAGCGTTTTCCTCCCAAGTTGTTTTTAAAATAATGCATAACCGATGTGAGATAATATCCCTCAATAATACAAGAAATTCTGGACACCTAAGCTATTCTAATATTATTTCTGCATCTGGATCATTGATTCCATTTCTGTTGGGTACTTAGGTTGTTACTATTACTGACATTTTAATACCATCCTTTGTTGAGAGAAAATTTAGGTAATGAGAGTTTTGCATTTAATTAGCTCTCATGGATTTTATAGTCTGGATGACAAATCAATTCCCTTAATACACAAAACTAAATGAAAAACAAACACTACCTCATTTAGTCTATTGATTTCTCGCATGTTTTTGCTGTATCACTTTTATTTATTTATTTTTTATATTTTCCTTGTCATGCTTGAATTGAAGCTAAGCTTCCAAGTGCAGTTGCTACCGTTCAAGCTAGTCCTACAAGTGAAATGAAGTACGCTCCTCTCGCTGACCTTCCTGGCCTTAGCTTAGAATTAGATCACATATTCCCTCCCTTACAGCAATGGCAGCGTGCCTTCCTTCATGAAATGCTGCTCCATCCATATGTATTAGGTAAGGCATAACGCACTGACTGCTATGGAATGCTTTTCTAATACATAGAGCTTGCTTACTGTGTATGTCTCAGCTCAGGGGACAAACAAAAGGCTTAAGAAGTCTTCTATTTGTTCTGAGGTCTTAGTTTCTTCTGCCAAGAACTACAAACAGTTTTATATTCCTATATAGTTTTTGATGATGAGTTTACAAAGGAAATAATTTATATGGCTTCCTTCTTGATACATTCTTCTTACCCAAAAGAAATACACTTAAAAATAATTGATATAATTAAATTAAACACTCACAGACTCTAGCCTCTGCTTTGTAGACAGACTCTGTTAGGATTCTATGGCAGGACAACAGAAATAAATATTATTTTCTAAATTGATCCTGAAACAAATGAGAGGGCAGTTGTCATTTTTCTTTTGTCATATTGTATTAATCCACACTGAGGAATAGTGACACAGCTATTCTAAAACATCCCCATGTTGTCAACCCCCATACTGATTGTAAAATGACCACTTTTCCTGTAATCGTATACATTTACCATAATATGCTTTGGATTCTGTGATATATATATGCATTTAATTTTATATTTATATTTGAGAGACCCCTTGGGTCAAGTATGTCTTCACTTATTTATGTTCTGAATTGACAGACCACTCTTTTATATTCCAGATATCATTTTCTAGAGGCAATATAACAGAGTGGTTAAGAATTTAGATGTTGTGGTTATTTCTTTTGGAAAATACAATTTGTGACAACATGGAATATTCTCTTAAGCTTAATATATTTTTGTAGTCTTAAATTCTGTTGTTTCCCAAAGGATATTGTTAATTCTTCCCTATTTATTAATACATTTAGAATGTATAAGACAAAGGTGATTTTTAACACATATTTAGACATTTTTATTTGATTATAAAAAGTAATTATGTTGACAAGCAATTGATTTGAAAATGAGAGAAACTCATGAAGGTTCAGTGTTATTAATGAGGTTGATGACTCTTAAAAATGTGATAATAAAATAAATAAAATACAGAAGTCACTTTGCCATAACTTCTTTGGCATAATTTGTTAAGCTTTATAATTTTTTATAACTAAATAATAAAGGAGTCTTTCTTGAAATCTTTACTCACCCATATTGAAGTTAATTACCTCAAGCTAAAGATTAGCCATGAGCTGGGTAAATGGTTTCAGAAGATAATAATATTATGAAACCACATAGTCATGACAAGAGATACTTAAGATATTAAAGAAATTAATATGGTCTGTTCTTAGTGAATTAATAGAGATTTAAAGGATTTGAGTAATAAACACACATATACTTGGAAACTTTACAAGATATTAAAGGGAGCTGTGGTGTACAAAATTAGACCTCTGGGTCAAAATGTTACTATGTGATATAGTCCTTATGAAACTGATAATTAAACAACCATATTGTCCCAGATGACACAGGAATATTTTCTACATGATGTAAATATCCAGCTGTGCATTTTAACTGAAAATCCTGAAAAATAAAATGCTGTAATTGTTTAGAATGGTGTTTTACTTCAAATGGCTTAATGATTTCTCACTCTAAACTAAAAACACAAAGTTCTGGGTGAATAGGCTGGCACTCTGTGGAAAAGTTATAACTTTGTCTTATATAGTGTGGAAAAACACAACAGCAACAAAAAAGGAGATGCTCGCCTTTTATGATAGTTGAAACCCACAAGTGAGAAAAAGCTGATTATAGATAGCGAAGTTCAGAGCTGGGTAATGCAAGAAGTTGAGCAGACGCTGGTTTAAAAAATAAATTAAAAAGGCTGGAGAGATCATTTATTCTGGAAAAAATTTAATAGCCATTTGAGAGCCTTTAAAGCTCAGAAACAGCAGCAAAGGTGTACTAATAAGTTACTTAATACCTTTATTCCAGCTGTTAGCTGAGCATAAGTAAAAACGATGGTTAGAAAGGAGAATGGACTAACATTTATCACGGGTAGTAGAAAAGATTTTTTTAAAAACCCCACAAAAACAAGCAATAAAAGAAATTAAACAGGAGGGAGAGCTCTGGCTGATAATACTGTCCTTCAATTTCAAATTAGATTTATGTTTCTTTTAATACTTAAATTTAACACCTTCCATCAGTCGTTTAAAAACAGAATTAAATGAGTAAGGAGACATTACCTAGAGAAAGAATGGTATTTTTATGTATTAAAAAGCACAATTAAATAAGCAAACTCATATTTAATTAAGTTAAGTATCTTTTTTTCCACTTCTACCGGCGTTGGTATACATCCTTCTACTCATCCCAATTACTTCCATCTGCTAGGACTATTCAACTGCTGGCAAATTACAGAACTAACCAGAGAAATGAAAAGAATCTATCACTAGTGCCAGTAGCCAATGTTAGGTGTTTGGGAAATCTTGCTTACCCTACTTCTACATGCATAGCTGGTTCTGTGATTTATCATGGGATTTACCACACAATAATAAATATATCAATAAATGTTTGTTACTTTCTTATCATAGATTGTTTTCAAACATAGCAACCTCTAGAACTAGGAAGGAAAAAATGCATAAGGCAACAGTTTCATGAGCTAGGTCCAAAAAATCCATAATCTCTTACATTATCATGAGCATGTAACAAAGCACAGGTGAGGTGCTTAGGCAATGCTGAATGCCATTACAAGTTTATTTGGAGATATATATATTATCTCCTATAGCTGATCAATTTAAGGTTCCAGTATGAGTTGCCTTAATAGTCCATCCCTAAACCTCCCAGCTATTTAAAGGCCTTTGGCCTTTCCCTTCCTCACACTGGTGCTTTTAGAAATGAGGATGAGGATGAGGTAGAAAAGGGATAACAGTAATTTACATAGGCCCTGAGCAGTTCTGTAGATCTTCTCACACACCCTTGGCACCCTTTGCTCTAATTTCCCTACAGATTCTCCTCTCTGGTAAAGAAGAACATCCCACTCCTGATCTTTTAGACCTGTAATTTAACAATGTTGTCAGCTGTAGACAACTGAGAAAGCAAACAAAACAAAAACAAAAACAAAAACAAAACAAACACCTTACTCTTGTAACATCCACTAATTTTAGATGGTTACACCTGCAGATAACTCAAAAAAATTAACAATTACTTTCCTTCATTTCTCCCTTCCTTCCTCCCTCCCTCCTGGTTTTCTTTCTTTCTTTCTTTCTTTCTTTCTTTCTTTCTTTCTTTCTTTCTTTCTTTCTTTCTTTCTTCTTCTTTCTCTCTCTCTTTCTTTCTCTCTCTTTCTTTGCTTCTTCTCTTTCTTTCTATTTTACTACCACATTCCTCTTTCTTAGGACATATAAGTTGATAGAACTCCATTATTTTTCCTACAACTATGCTTCTGAGCAAGATGACATATTCCTCTTTTATCAATGAATCACCATTTAATAATTTAATAATAACTGTATGAGGTTCTGTGTGTATTGAGTTGACTGGTGAGAGTATGTGTAGAAGGAAATATGTGTGTAGAAGGAAAACAACTTTCAAAAGGTCATATTCATATCTCCAGGGGTTGTGCAATGGTTAAAAAACTCACCTCACCATCACCACCACACCCCCATCATGATGATTTTGAAAAAGGTCCTTGGCTTAGAGTCACCAATAAAAGGCAATGGCAGAAACATGAGGAGAGAGTTTTGAACTACCAGAAGGCTTCATGCTTACCTTATGCTGAATCTCCAACTGTATCTGGCCCACTTCCTGCATGACACACAAATCATCTTCAGTCCTGTGTCCCTTTGTCCTTCACTGAAATTTGACTTCTATTGCCCCTCTCCAGTCTGTCTGTTTGTACGTCAAACCAACTGTTAAATGAGAACATTTGACTAGATGCCCACTGAAATGTTTCAAGTACTCTGACAGTTAAGAAGGCTTTGTCTGTTCAGAACAGATGGAAAAACTCTGGGCAGGGCGAAATGGGATGTTACCTGATCCACAGATTGGCACTTCAAAGTCTAAACTTCAGCCAAAAAAACCCCTAAGAAACATTGTTACAAATATACCAGACTCTTCAAACCTTTTTAACCTCACTTCAAAAAAAAAAAAAAAAAAAAAAAAAACAGTTAGGTCCTGGATTAAGATCTAAGAAAGTTCTCATTTGGATGAAATCTATTTATAATTGTTGCACATAGACTAATAAATTGAAAAGCAACTGAAGCATCTGCTTACACTAGCTGGCCAGCTCCTTAGGGACAAGAAACAAGACTCTATCCATTTTTATACATTCAAAATTTATCTATCCAAAAGTTTATGTCAAATATTTAAAGAATACTGTGCTAGGCACTTCCCCAGGAGCTATACCCTTCCATCTGGACGTAACGGTCTCCCTTCTCAAAAAAAAAGACAATTAAGCCAATCAGTTTAATGCCTTTTCATAACTACTGGGCTAGAGGTATAGACAGTGTTCCATGGGGGCACAAGGAATGTTGGGGTGATTAGGTCAAAGTTTCCTGGAGGAAGCTACACTTGAGATGAGCTCTAAAGGATATCAGAATACAGTTAAATAAAGTTTGCAGGGGGGAAGAGATGAAGTGCCATCCAGGGAAATGTAACAACACTGTAGCAAACTGGTATGCTTGGGGAAGTAAAGGTAGAGGCCAGGTTGAGCTTGAGAGGAAACACAGAAGGAAGGATTATATTCTCCATTCTGAAACATATGCGAACACAGAAGGATTTTATTACAGGGACTGGTATGATCATATTTGGATTTTATAAATATCCCTTTTGCAGCAGTGAAATTTATGGGAGTGGAATAGGAATGAAAGCAGAGGTACAAGTTGTATTTTACTAAATATATCGTTCTTATATGGTTCAGATATTGCATTCAATACAATTTTAAATTGGCTAAGCTTTTTTATTTTCTTATCAAGGCCTTACGATGAATAGTTTTATTAAAATAAGCCAGAGTGAGTTTGGCATCTGCTACTTCCAGCTCTAACATGGTCTTGTCCAGTGAGACCCACATGCAATGAAAAGCCCTTGCATTTACACATGGTAAAATCAGAAAGCTGGCCCTTCTCTCTTACCCCTACACTTGCGACTCAGTGTAACACCTCTCTCAAGAGCAAGTAGCACACACTAATAAACACAAAAGGGACTCAAATCTGAGCAGGTAGCAAGGACTCAATGGTTGAATGAACAGAAGATGGTGGCGGGAGAGGCACCACTGCCACCTGGTGGGCCAGTAACTTAAACTGGTCAGAGAGTGGTTAGTGACTTAAACTGCATCCAGTTCGCCACTCACCAAGCCTGGCTTCCATGAATTCACTAGGAAATGTGGAAAGTCATCCTAGAAGTACCTGAAACATGTGTAGGAAATATAGACTGAGGTTCCCTATCTGCACTATCAAGTATCTCCATATATGGGAGGAACCACAGTATGGAATTCCTATATTTAATTGGATAAATAAGGTACATTGACTGTGCTATGAGTTTTCAACCCTTGAATTTGGCAAACTCTTTAAGAGAAGCATGGAGTTAACATTTTGATGGTTTTGTCTCACAAAAAGTATTTGTTGAAGAAAGCATTCTGGTTCTATCTTTTTGTGTCTTTTAGAACAAAAATATCCTGGTTATACAAACATATGATCTGAAATATTTATACAACTTAAAGAAAAATTTTAAATTGAGACAATCCTCCATTCTGCAGTATTGACTCTGAGCTTATCAGGTGAACTTCCAATGAAAAACAAAAGGAAGCATACCAATACCTTAAGTCGGCTCTCCTAAAAACAGAGGCAGCGCTTGAGAAAGGGATTGATTGAGGGAGTGCTCTCAGGAGAGGAGTGTAGAAAGCAGGGAAGATCATCGGGAAGAAAGGTAAACAAGGACTTTGTCTTGGCAGGGAATTAACTTCAGCCTGGCTCTAGGGGAATCCCAGGGAAGACGCCCTCCCATGTACAGCCTGGGAGCTAGGTATTTTAACTCCTTTGGTGGAGAGAGTAATGTTCTCAAGCAAGACAGGTAGAACTATTCTCTGCCTGTTGAGAGCTATTCTCTAGAAGGTTGGAGCAGCTAACTGTCTGAGCAGCAATATCCCCCCAGAACCCGGATGAGATAATCCTCCCACTGAGAGGATGGGGAGGAGGGGCATAACACGATGTGCTAGAACTGCAAGCCAGATTTTTGCATTTATATTAATTTTCTATTCATTACATATGAGTCTTCCAGAATTTTACTTATACTATACATGTGCTGCTACATTTAAAAATATATCAAATCTTCAAATGGTGCTTAAAAACTACGAAAATGCCTTCTTACTCTTAACGGGCTCATCGGTCTAAATTACCCCGTTATTTTTCTAATTTAATTGGAAAAAATATACAGTTGCCCTTTAAACATTAAATGCCAATTTTCAAAATTTCATAGTACAATTTATAATCCTTGGAAAAATAGGGGTTACAGTGGAAGTGCCAAGACAGCCTTAATTATAGCACTGGGAAAAGTAATGCTCTAATAGCTAAATAGTAGACTGTATTTCAAGTGAAGAAACAATAAAATTGTAAACCATGAGGTGCAAGTGGGAGGATGAGACATATGTCCCATGCATTCAGTCTCAACTAAAGTGACAATTTTGAGACCCAGTTGGATTCTTAATCAGGTAACTTTATCAGGTGCGAAGAGCTGTCATTCTCACTGGCCATTAAAAAATTGTTTTTCAGATGGTGTTAAAAGGGGATCCCTGTTTCCTTCGGTCCCAGGCACCAGGGTCTGCCAGCAAACATGTGCATGTTCATTTCTAAGACCCCTTTTCAATCTCATTTCGGTCTTTTGAATTTTTTCTTGGAAATAGTAAAATGCTAAACACTACAGAGTTTAACCAGACAGCATCCACAGCAAAAGAAATAACAAACCATTTTCACATTTGCAATGATTTTTTTTGAGAGATAAGTCACACGTTCTTTCTAAAAGGGATAAACTCGAAATTTTGGTAAGAGTTGAAAGTCTTCTGAACAAAAGGTGAGGAAACCTATTTGTCTAGCATAGGTCACTGTAGCTAAAACAACTACATAAAACTATTTCAATCTATTATATTCAGAGACAAGTTTCCTCTAAAAATGAAATAAAACGCAAACATAAGAATAAAAAGAAACATTTTTAGTCATAAAATAAATTACCCTCCCCCTTAGAAATAACACTTTTAGTAAAACTATCATATTTATTATTCTTTTATTACATCCTGCAGCCTTGTAGGAAAGATTGAATGATGCAGAAGGGGGATGTACATGAGATTTAGTCTCTAAACTCCCCTATTCTTGTTCAGTCTAAGGTTTTAATTCCCATTGCATGGCCTCCTGTTTCCAAGATAAGATTGAAAGGAGGATCCTAAAAAAGAATGAGTGATGGGATGAAGAAATATATATTTATATAGGTAACATTCATATATACACATACATAGGTACATATGTATCATATATTCACACACACCATTTTATACAAAACTTATTTCTAACCACAGAAATCTGTTAACTATGTGTCTTCATTCATCACAATGAAATCCAAAGTTATTTTTATAATCAGGTTCTATTCCTCCCAAATTTACTATTTTTTTCAATGTAATAAAGTATGATAGGAAATAGTATATTACAGTTAGTCAAAGAGTGTTACATTTCTGAAGCTTCCAGGGTTGAGATGACTTGCTTACATTCACATAGCCAGAAGTAACAGAACCGGTTTGCATTGCAGAGATCATAAACTTTCTATCACACAGAACTATCACATTCTCAAGGGCAGGAAAAGGACCTAAGCATTTTGGTAGGAGTTGAGAGATGGTGCCTGGTGCAGGTGACTGGGAACCCACCTCGCACGCCAACCGCAATGACAAACTATGGAAAGTGGGGATGTAGCAAGTAGAGGTGGGCAACAATAAGATTCTGGAAAACAATGACTAAAGCAAATTAAATTGTGCAATTAAAAATATGAAAGCAAATATAAATACAGTAAACATAAATATAATAAATTACATTTCTTAGAATTGCTTCACAATTTAATATGCATGAAGGCTGGTAAGGAGAATAAAAAATAAAGCCAACCCTAATTGATGCAGAGCATTTGTGTTTGGATTATTGGTTCCCAGTCACGCCATGTGTGTATAGACTATACACATTCTTAGAAACGTGTTGATAAGAATTGCTATGGTCATTAAGAAGCTTGTACTTCCTTACAAGTTTGAATTCACTCTAAAAAAAAATTCTTTCCTGGGAAAAGCAATTGGCTACTAAGAGAGACAGCCATACCTAGCTGCCAACCCCAAAGGACCAGTTCCTGTTTTTCTCAAAGCATGGTTTTCTGTTAATTCACCTGTTTCTTACTGTATGTATTTTATATCCAAAATCTTTACAGAAAAGCGTTTTCATTCTTTTTCTAATTTATGAAGTGAAAAAATAAAATACTTAAGATTACAGATTATCACAAAAATCTACAATGCAAGAGGTCTTTCTTTTAGGGACTTTTTTAAAAATCAAAGGAGATTAAAGATATAAAAGGGGGAACAATGAGCTAGCAACCTACAGAATACTACCAAAATTTGCATTATTCTTAAAACTTTTAGAATTTAGTCAAGTAGAAAATGAGAAAAAAAATAGTAAAGCAACCCACACAAAAACCAAATAATGTAGGAAATTAAGCTATTCATAAATGTGGCAAAGCTTGATATAAGCCAAATGGAAATTGATTTTTAAAGCTCAATCTTCTGAAAAATTAAATATGGTTTAAAAAATGGGTATCAATATGCATCATACATCAGTAGCTTTTCTTATTTACACTGCTGCATTTGTCAATAATCCCTTCATATTCAATAAATATTAACATATAGGAAAGAGCTCTAAACACTTATTTTTCCTAAGTAATTATATAGTAAAACTCAATGTGAATGCTTACATGTGTAATTCTTTCAATAAATGGACAAACTTTTAAAACATTTTTAAAAAGTTCACTCATAGTATCTGAGTGAAAATTTAGTGAAGACAAGGGGATAAGGCTATGATTCAGTTTTGTGATTCACTGATTATAAAAATTGCCTGTTAGGAAATATCCGACAGTATTATGCACAGACACTTATTTGGAACTAATTACATTATGCTATGATTAATTCTTTACAAGTTTGTTTTATATAGGAGTCTGCATTAATATGAGGAGGAACATTTGCTAGGAGGAGATAGCCAAATTCTTACACCAGATGAAAGAAGTACATTCAGAAGAGCCAAAAAGTGTAGAAAACATACAGAATTCTGAGAGGAGTAGATTGGCGAGTTTATAGTTATAACAATAAAAATTCTAATTCTCTCTCCCTCTCCTTCTTTTCTCACTCTATTTATGGACACATAATAGCTTATTTAAGTGGTTATGTAGTACTACCAAAGTTATATAGTAGTTACACAGTCCTCTAAATACCTATATGTTAAATACTTACCTACTAATAGACATTCAATTTCGAAGCATAAGTGGTCAATTTCAAAGTTTTGCATGATTTTGAAAGTAAGTTATTTTGATGTTTAATATATTTTAGAGGGAAGTGCAAGTTATAACATGATTAAAAATACTATAGATATAATCTTAGATCAATTGAGATTTATGTCTATGTTAAATATCAAAGGACAGTTGTCAGGGACGGTGCATGATCCGCCCTTCATAATCAACAAAATTAATGACAATTTTTCCTTCTATGGGCAGCTAGACTCCCCACCAGTCTGCTTTAGCACCAACACTGCTAATATGCCAGCAGGCTGCTTCTCTGTGGTTCGTGAAATATAAATCACTGACTCGCCTGGGTTATTATCATCCAAACGTGATCTTTGGGGACTTACGTATCTCCAATTAGGTTCCTTTGGCTCGGATGGCCTTCTCCATCCCATACATCCCCCAGAAACAGTTGCAGATTGTGAGGATGAGTTTGACCTGGAAGAAGAGGTTGCTAAGTATCTTAATCCAGATTGGCCTCCATTACGTCGGCCTCCTAAAAATGATAAGAAAAAGCCTAAACCCACCTCTCGCTTACTGCTGGTCGCTTGTAAAGCCAGGGCCAAAGGTAAGAGTCTTTTGGCTTTTCCTCTTATTATAGCAGAGGAGGGAGAGCCTCAAAGAACTAAAGGAGGCGTGCTCTAAGTATGTGATAGTATAAAGAAAGAAGTATGTTCATAGAAATAATAAAGCAAATGTTGCAGAAAAAAGGAGTAAAAGTATGTGATAGTCTAAAGAAAGATGTTCATAGAAATAATAAAGAGAATGTTAAAAAAAAAAAAGAGAGAGTAAAAGTATGTGATAGTCAACTGACAAAATTTTTAGACTTTGTAGATAAATGTCGTCCTTGGTTCCCTAGAGATGGAACCTTGGGTTTAGAAACTTAGAATAGAGTAGAGGAGGGTATGAGGACCCTTTATGCGAATCATGGTACAGATCACGAACCGGTGGAGATGTTCTCATTGTGGGCCAGACTATGGGCCATATTGAGTCTAAAGAAAAAGGACTCTTTGTAGAAATAAATTAGCAAAAACTCTTAAAGCTACCATGCCTCCTAAAATTGCATTTTTGTTGTAAGTAAAATAAGGTAGTTTTGTCCTAAGTGAGATGGTTGTTTGGAAAAATGGCATGGGACAAAATCCGAATGCAAAGAAAAGTTGTAAGAAAGTTTGTGAAGGAAAAACTTTAAAACACAATTTTAGATGTTAGCAAGGACCAAAATTAAAATGAATGGATTTTAAAGTAGAAGATTGAAACTCTGCTTTCTCTTTTTTCAAAGGGCAAGGTTTTCTCCCATTTTTGGTCTGCTCTTGATAAGAAAATGTAAACAGTTGCTTTCTCCTTGCCTGCCCAGAAAAATCAGTTTCTGTGATTTACATTTAATCCTATTTAGGCTTATGCTTTAAAACTCTAAAGTTTTACCTAACTTACCAAAATTTAAATTGTAAATGAGGTCTTCTTAATTTATTAGGCCTTTTATTATACTGAGCATGGCCCAAAAGATGTTCCTATAAAAGCCTTTTTCCTTTGGGCTTTATTAAAGGACCTGCTGGATCCCATGCCTGGTCCTGAGCTTTTAAATAAGCGACTTACAGAGGCTCAATTAGATAATGCCTCCAAAAGCATCCCATTGATAGAAAAGAAGCAAAGTGAAGCAGAAAAGTCTGTTGTGGCAGTTACTATACATAGCGGCTCTGACAAGGAAAATCACAATTCTGAGGACGAGCTTCCCCCTTCAGATGTGGCCAGTCTGGAGGAAAAGGCTGCTCGGAATCACGATTCTTGGGGGGCAGATCCTGCTCCTTCCTGTAAACAAGTTAGCTATAAAACTCAAACAGTTGGGAACATTGAGGGAAAAGAAAATCAAAAACCAACTATGCTCCTGATCCTCCAATATTTATTTGGCATCATGGAATAATGCTAAATTTAGGGTTTTTACTAATAGATCAGATTTACTGGGAGGGGATTCCAATTCATTTATAATCAACAAAATTAATAATTAGTAACATGGGACTAAATGAACTATAAAGACCAGATGTGGTATTAACCTGGGGGCAAGGAGTGTTTGTGTCTTTCCACAGGACGCTAATTCTCCCTGTGGATTCCGGATCATCAAGCCGTCTTGATCAACAACAATCCACAGAAACTGGACACCACCTCTTCCCGCACCTGACTCTCAGTAAAATCGCTAATCTGACTGCTGAGCATATAGGACTCTTAATATTACTCTAAAAATGAATGACGGTTATTCTATTACTTGTTCTGGTTGCATACTAACCAACTGTGTTTCACCAAATGTTAATGTCAAATTCATGATTGTCAATTAACTGTTCCTTGGTAGCCTGGGTCATTGTCATCTGGACGTGACCTCTGGGCACTTACATATCTCCCACTAAGCTTCTCTGGCACAAGTGGCCTCATTTCCTTGTTTCTGTGGCTATAGTTGGAACATGTCTCTTGCTACTGGTATGTCTACTTCCTTTGAGCTTACAGTATATGCTAAAGGAACTATGGCAGATAAAGGTACACTTGCATGGACTGCATCTGCAAACTCCCCTCCCCCAGTGGAAAAAGTATAAGAGGGGCCGGTTAGCCAATGACGGGTAAGATTCTCTCTCCACTCTCTCAACCTAAGACAGGCCATGTCTGCGAGGAAGATATGAGCCAATGATGGGTAAGAGAGAAATGGATGAGGGGGCACCTAAGACAGGCACGGTCATAGCCTCTTCAATCCTGGGAAAGGATTGCTATCTATTTAAAAATAAAAAAGGGGGAGATGTCGGGGACAGTGCATGATCCGCCCTTCCCTCCTTGTCCAAGCCACCAGAAATTCTGGTGGAAGTACCTGTGAATGTGAATGAAAGCCCAGAGAGGATTTCCTGCCGAGAATCCGAAAAGCCACATACCCTGTGGGTCAGGGCAATATGTCCTTGGTGTGCTTATTCAAGACGTATAGTTCCATTTAATCGTCCTCCCAGTAATCATATCTCTATATCTCTTATCTGTATTTCTTGATCCCTGTCCCTCAATGGTCTCAACTTCTGTGAGTTTAAGCAATCACTCTACCCTGCAGTAACAATACTAATCCTGTCTCTAGGGTGGGTGCAAAAGCAGTTAAAGATTTAACTGCACCACCCAACTTCCTCAGGTGGGAATAATAAAAGACTGGGACTCTTGACAGTCGAAAGAGATGGAGAGAAACTGAGAGACAGAAAGAAAAAAAGCCATGAGACTGAGAGAGACTGAGAGCCGACTGAGAGACAGAGAGATAAAGGCAGAGGGCCTGTGAGGAAGCAGCAAGAGAGCCTTAGAGGAGAGAGCAGGAGAGCTGACAAACAGCAAGAGATCCTGCCTGGACCTCCGGCTCGGGTGTGTTTTTGGCCGCCAACACTCATCATCCTGCTCGACCCCACCTTTTTCCCCTGGCTGGACCAGGGGAGAAACCCCAAACCTCATAGCCCAGGAAGGAGCTACAGACAGTATGACAGAATTAATTTTAAAAAGAAAGAGCATTTCACTCTCCTCTTTCTTGGCATTACATTTTGCTCAGTTGAGGTCAAATTAAAAACATAAATACTAACAAATAAGATTTTTCTACTAAGAAATATAAATAGGTCAGTTCTTTAAAATGTCTATATGGTGAATCTCTGGTTTTGAAATTTGTATTTTTTTTCTTTCTGAATATGATTTAAATCACTTGACTTAATACTTAGTTATTGCATGATCATTGTAACTGAGAAAATAATCATGTCAACATCTTCAGAAAATTCATTCATTTTCCCAAACTGAAACTCTGATTATAATTTGACCAGCTGATGATTTAATAATAAATCTATCCCAAAGAATATATCATTTGCCATTGATTCTTGGACTATGCTTTTTATATGTAGCAGTACCATGTTAGAAATAATGGAATACTGAGCAAAAAGAATATTTCATCAATTCAAGTAAAGTACTCAGAATACTAATTCAGTATTATGACATGAATAGTATTACAGTCTTAAACTTAGAACATCATCCATTAACTCATTTTATTTTTAAGACTTCCTTCAGGTTATTAAGCAGTGGCTCAATGCCAGAAAGTCACTAGTATTTTTGTTGAAAATTTTTGAAAAAAAAAAAAAGAGAAGCTTTCACTTAATTTTAGCAAAAAGGAAAGCTTTCCAAGGATAAACAATTACATCAGAAAATTCTAATTCATAATTCAAGATAAAAATAATACAATTACTTCAAATATTATAATGAACTAGAAAATCACCCCCGCAATTTATTTTTAAATCAATTTGGGGATATCCATTGCCAGCAGGAAATGGTACTTCAATGATGATATTTAATAAATGGTGCCATGAATTCTATAACCTTCTCAATCTAGAAGCCAGACTCCCAATAGTGTTTCAGATTTGAACTGAATAATGCAAGGCTGTAAATGCAGTACTGTTTTCCATTCAGTCTTATTAGAAATATTTCAAATTAATTAGAAGAAATTTCTCCACTCCAACTGCCTACATTTAGCTATATCAATTCCAGGTGAATTCTGAAGTTCAAGTTTGCTCAAGAATGACACAGCAAAAAGGAAAAAGTCTAATGCTTATGATCTCAAATCAACTTTTTAAATACCTTGTTATTTCTATAATAAGACACAATATATAATGTATAATATATGTGATCCAATATAATATATATGATCTTATTATATATAATAATATATATTATATGATATATATGATCCAAAAATATACAACACAATCTTTCTTTATGGTTTTCTGTTCTTTTCTGTCAAGAGAAAAAGGAGAAGGAGTCATTTTTCATTAAACATACACATAAAATATATTAGAGTAGGTAGATAAAACACTCTTTTCAGAATAATAGGGAAGTGTTGAGGTGACATTTAATATCTTTGCTTCAATAATCACCTAGCAATACCTTCAGATAACTCAAGATTTTAGAAATCAAAGGTTTTAAAAATTAAACAGAAGTCTCATGCAGATTTGTGAATAGACTTTATAAAGTCTCAGAGTTTGAAGAATCTTTTAAAGATTTTTAGTAAAAGTACTTACACGGTGTTTGAATTTCTTCTAAGAGTCTCACCAAGTGGTTGCACAGGCAGTCTGAAAATCTGTGACAGAGAACCCATCATCCCTGAGGCAGTCTATTCCATCAGGTCTATTATTATAACATTCATTTTTATAAGCCAACATTTGCCTTCCTGTATTTTTCAGTAATCGTACCTCATTGCACCATATAAAGCAATATTTCACTTGAGTATCTGTTATACAACTGTAAACATTATATGTCCACATGTTTCTTTACTTCTCTGCCTTACCACTATTTTATGAACTTTATGAATTATTTGATGTCTTAGTCATAGTTCAATAATCTTTGTATTCTTAGCCTTTAATATGGAGTTATACATGCAGTGAACATGTAGAACAAATGATCATTAAATGAATAAATTGTACCTGAAATGGAAGCTCATATCAGAAATAAATCACATTATAGTGTCATAAAACATATGGACATTGTGGGAAATATAAGGGTGAAGTGAATTAAGGGATGGTTATCAAGAAGCATGGTCAATATCTCCAAACATTTCCCAGATACTTGAATCCAAGATATGGTCTGGGATCCATACTATTTGATTTGGACACATGAAACACTGATGATATCCAAGCAGGAAAGATGTGTTTTAGAATGCGTTTGTGTGTGTTTCAAGAGAAGTAATAATCAGAAATATGACATTTTAATATTATTTGATTATATCACTGGGAAATTATAATCCTTTCAAAATCTAGTAATATTCAACATATCTGAATTTGGGAATGCAGAAATAAAATTTTAAATGTCAAAAATTTCCAAAAATACATTCAAAAAGATTTTAAAAATGGTCTATAAAGAATACCAAAGGAAAGATACCTTGTGTTCACGGATTAGAAAGATTAATAAGGTTAGAACATCTAAAGTGATCTATAGATTCAAAATGCAATCCCTATCAAAATTCCAATGGCATTCTTCAAAGAAATAGAAAAAAAAATCTAAAATTTGAATGGAACCATAAAAGATTGAAAATAGTCAATGTAATCATGAGGAAGGAATTAAGTTCTTGATTTTAAAATATGTTACAAATCTTTGTCGTCAAAACAGTATGTATTGGCATAAAAACAAGCACATAAGGCAAAGGCACAAAAATAAACCCACCCACCTATATACAAGGGAATTAAGAGCATCCAATGAGAATGGAAAAGTATTTTCAATAAATGGTATTGGAAAAACTGGATATCCACATGCAGAAGAATGAAACTGGACCCCTATCTCACACCAATTCCAAATATTAACTTGAAATGGATTAAAATCTTAATTGTAAGTCCTGACAACATAAACCTCCTAGAAAAGTACATAGAGAAATATTGATCTTGGCAATGACTTTTGGATATGACACTACGAGTACAGACAACAAAAGTAAAAGTAAATAAGTGGGATTATATCAAACTAACAAGCTCTACATAGCAAAGGAATCCATCAAAAAATTGAAAAAGGCAACCTATGGATTAGGAGAAAATATTTACAAACTCATATAAAGGGTTAATAGCTAAAATAGTTAAAGAACACATACTAGAAAAATTAGGTTAAAAATAGACAACCTGAATAGACATTTTTCTAAAAAAAAAATCCAAATGGCCAATGAGGTATGTGAAAAAATAATCAACACTACTAATTATCAAGGAAATGCAAATCAAAACCACAAATGAGAAATCATCTTACATGTATTAGGATGGCTGTTATCAAAAAGTGTTGGTGAGGTTGTGGAGAAAAAGAAACCAATGAACAAGGTCAGTGGAAACTCAAATTGGTCATTATGGAAAACAGCATGGAATTTTCTCAACAAATTGAAAACAAAATCATCACATGATCCAGTAATCCCACCTCTGAGTACATTCCTAAAGAAAATGAAAACTGTAAATTGAAAAGTTGCATGCACCCATATGTTCCTTGCAGCATAATTTACAATAACCAAGATATGGAAACAACTTAAGAGTCTATCAATGGATGAATGGATAAAGAAAATGCGGCTTATTCAGCCATAAAAAAAGAAAGAAATCCTGTGACAACATGGATAAACCGAGAGTGGGGGGACATTATGCTAAATGAATAAGCCAGACAAAAAAGACAAATACTGTATAATCTTACTCATATGTGGAATCTTAAAAAAAAAATTGCTTTAAAAGAAACAGAGTAAAATGGAAATTTCCATGGGCTGGGGGGTGGGGGAAATGGGAAGATGTTTATTAAAGAGCACAAACTTTCAGTTATAATATGAATGCATTCTTGGGACTAATGTACAGCATGTGACTACAGTTAATAATACTTCCTTGTATACTTGTAATTGACTAAGAAAGTGGATCTTAAGTGTTCCCACCAAACATACAAAAAAACATGGAAACTATCGGAGGTGATGAATGGGTAAAATAAACTTAATTGTAGTAATCATTTCACAAAGTATACAAAAACAAATACATTGTACACTTTAAATAAATAAATAAAGCTGGATAAAGAAAAATACATAAAACACACACACACAAACAAAATAAAGTCACTACATGACATTCAACTAGAATTTTTAAAATCTTTTTAGACATGATCCTTGAAAAATGGACCAGAATTATTTACCACACATGATTGCACACACATTTTTTAATTTTTATTTAGAAATTTTTTTACTGTTTTAATTTTTAATTGAAATATGGTTAACATACAATATTATATTAGTATCATTAGTACAATATAGTGATTTGACAATTCTATACATTACACTATATTTTCCTTTTCCTTTTGATGCTGCCACAATTCTTTAAATACCTCTTGTTACACCCACTGGCAGAAAGGGACATGCCTCTGTGATAGCCAGTGCTCCAAACCAGCGGTTGTCCACTGCTCTGTCACCATACACAGGAGTGCAGTGGAGCTAAAAAGAAGAGGAGAATTAGAGCCGGCACAACACTGCATGTGTCAGCCACGTCCTCCCCACTCCATCTGTTATCTCAGCAGTGCACAACTGAGCCTCTGAGAGTAAGCTCTGCGTTCAACACCATCCTATACGTATCAACATTCACATGGCTGATTCAAACATACATTTCCTTTCACTGCCATGAAAATGAATTTAACAATTTGGGCAAAGGTGTTAGTGTCTTTGTTACTTCTCAATTCTCATGCCCTCAGATACATCTGTCATTAAATAAAATTGTGTCATCTTCTTACACATTGCTTGTTTTAAAAAGACTGAAGGCATTTTAATAAAATAAACTGGGCATTTGCTTCAAAACAAAAGTAAGGAAACATGCCCACCTTGCTCCCATTGAATAAACCAACCAACCAACCAACAAATATTTTCTTGTAACAATAGAAAATGTTACCAATGGGGAAAAAATCCTGCAACACAGCACATATTGGGGGAAAATGCCATCAGTAGACTTCTCCACATAGATGACGTATCAGATCATCACACTGATGGGTAAACTAATATTTGAACTTAGGAGGGAGAAAAGGGTGAAAGCAGTTTTTGTCATAAGGGAAATTCAAAAGTGTTATGTTTACAATATGCAGTCTTTCTAAAATTGACATTCAGAATGAGTAAGTTCTCTAGCCTGCTTGCCTCTTCCCCCACCAAAGTATTTCAAAATGATGATTGTAAGGCACTATTCCTTTTGCTTACATTATGCCTTCTATTTTTAGAGAGACAGATTGGAGATTCACTGTTTTAGAGAAAACACACTAACTCTATATTAATGAGACATTTCCTTACTTAAATTTGAAAAAGCAAGATGAATGAAAAAATAAGCATATCCAGGCATGTTTTGGTGAAATTTTGGGTACTCAAAATGAAGATTAGAGTCTAATAGATTCCAGAGAGGAAAATACAGAACCAGGCACATCAGCAACATTGTGTACAAAAGAGAGAGAAAGCTTGCAAATGGCACTTAAATTTATGGAGGAAAATATCTCCAAGCTAGAATTCTATACCATGCAAAATTAAATGAAAGGGCATTTAGATATATCCAGGGATTTTCAGAAATAGGTTTAAAAATGTACTCTAGGGTTTTTCACAAAATAGATCATAAATACTCTGAAACACTTATTAAAGAAAATACTCCAGCAACATAATATGGAATACACAAAAGAGGTGTTTTGAAAATCCTAAAAACCATGGTAGTAACATAGATATTATATATATATTATATATAAAATATACATGATGTATATATATTATACACTCAATATGTTATATAATAAATACATTTAATCATTATATATGTCACTATATATGTCACTAATGTGATAGAGAAAGAAAAAGATAAAACAAAAACCCATTCTAGGGAAAAAAAGAGATAATTTAAAAGCAGAAGAAAACATGTCACATAAAAGGCTTGCTTTAGGCCCCTAAGTTTTGCAATAATTAGATTTTTATAAATAGTAATTGGAACATTCATTGTAAGGTAATAAACTACAGGTTTCCCCCATCACCCAAAAGTAGGATGTTTTACAGAAAACTTTCTGGAAGTTGAAATGGTATAAAGCAAACAAGAAATTACCATTAATTTATATGGATGATTTTTTTAGTACTGCCAGACCTAAAAAAATAACTTCTCTTAGGCTTTTCTGATACCTTAGGATACATCTTGTTAATGGATGCACAAAGCAAATCAAGATAAAGCACATATATAGTGACACATATAGTGATTTATATGGGTAATACATCACCTGATTCTAGTAATATCATCAAGAGTATGAGTAAAGATAATAGGAAAGAGAGTAGAGGTGGGCTTCCTCCGCTGCTTTTGGATGACTGACTAGTTATTTTTTTTTAATAACTAATTTATTTTTTAGATTATGTTCAATTATCCAGCATATAGTTGTTCTATCTCCCAGCAGGTACCACTCTTTAGAACCAAGTCTGAGTGAGAAACACGGGAGCAGGTTTCGTGTAACTGCTGTGTTTACATGACAGTAGGTGATCTTGAACAAGGTGTAAGGTCTTTAAATGCCAGGAAAGCTGAATCTTGTTCTGAGGTGTTCATAGCCACAATAGAGCCATTTCTATAGAAAACTTTTTTGTTTTGGTTTGTTTTGGTTTGGTTTTGGTTTTGGTTTTTATACATAAAGAGCATACAGATTTTGTCAGATGATAAGCCTTCTATTAACTCAACTATGGGGAGAAGATTTAGGATGGCCAAGGAGCACATTTATACCATAAATAGAACTTGAAGTAATTTTCCTGAGCCAGTCCTATTTCTTTTATTTTTTAATTTAATTTTATTTTTTCAGTGTTCCAAGAGTCATTGTTTGTGCCCCACACCCAGGGCTCCATGCAATATGTGACCGCAGTACCCAACACTAGGCTTTCCCATCCTCCAATCCCCTTCCCTCCAAGACCCTCAGTTTGTTTCTGAGTCCAAAATCTCTTATGTTTTGTTTCTTTCCCTGAATTACCCTACTTCCCATTTGCTTTTATTCTCCTACTGTCCTCCATATTACACCTTATGCACCACATGTAAGTGAAACCATGTGATACTTGACTTTCTCTACTTGGCTTATTTCACTCAGCATAATCTCTTCCAACCCAGTCCATGTTGCTACAAAAGTTGGCTATTCATCCTTTCTGATGGAGGCATAGTATTCCATTGTATATATGTACCACATCTTCTTTATC
>PITA01015036.1:0-51502 GCA_004023965.1 Spilogale gracilis | reverse complement strand
AATCTTTTTTTTCTTTCCACCATAGTTTGTAGAACTACAGTTGAACCCAAGGAATGTTTTTCTAATAGGAAATAGCATTAGTTTGTGTCCTTCAAGAAGCAGACATGAAGATGGGATTAGAGATGACAGAGGTGTATCGATGACAAAGGAGGGAAGAAGGAGAAAACCTTCTGACTGCAATGCAGATGTAGTGCCTATAGAAGGAGTGAAGGAAGGAAAAAGGAGAAGGGAGAGTCTCTGACTGCAGCAGGGTTTCAACAAAGGTTTGGCAAGCCCAACAGAAAGCCTCAAGCCTAAGTCATCTGATAGAAGAGTAATATGTCTTACTGGACTAAACTTACTTTTAGCTCCTACGATGCTCAGTCATTGCCTGCGGTCAGTCACAGGAAATAAGACTGTGGCAGAAATGGTGGATCCAGAGGTTTGGCAGCTGGAGCTGTTCATCAGGTATACTCTCTGAAACATGAGAACTGAATAGAGCATTTTCATATATGCAATATAAGGCCCAACAAGCACTAGACACTGAGGATTTGTCTCAGTAATATGTGAAAATAAAATGTAAACCAGTCTTTTAGAATGAGATTCAGTCTAAAGGCAGGAGACAAACTATATGAACTATGTAAGTCTTTCTCAGAGCTGCAGTCTCATTACTATACAAATCCATATTGTGATCTATAGTTGGTAAATCTTTGGGAGCAAAAAGTCACATCTGGAAATGAAAGACATTTAAATTGCAAGAATCTTACTGAGCATATAGCACATGATGATGTAGAAGCAATATTTAGAAATCTACAGATGATACTGAATTAAACGGAGTGGTAATAATGAGCACAGTGTATTCATATACAGAATGACTCGAGCCATTTAATTACTGTGCTAGGCCAACATGATAAATGCACCTGGACACAAATTAATGATAAATATTTCCCAGAACAAAGCATTCAAGAAAGCCGTGTATCCTAAATAGAATAGTGTTTACAGTATGAGGCCAGAAATAATTCTGACATTGGCGAACAGAGTTGAGGCAGCAGAATTCTAATTATATATTGAAAGTGGCTCTGGTAGGTGACTGAACTACTGCCTGATTATAAATATGCTATTTTAGCAGATGTGGTCAGGCTCAAAAATACTATTTATTGCACAAAATGGTTCTCTGTGTCCTGGCATAGAAGAATGAATGCCTATTCTCTCCCTCCACTGAAGTCTTAACTCACACTAACATTTCACTCACATTTATTGCAGTCAGAAATCTTAACAGATAGACTCATGTATCTTTTTTCCTCAAGTTCTTTCACAGAGAGAAATATATATGACACCAGGAGAAGGTCATTCATTAACTGAGGCTGCTATACAATGTCCATGTCATTCTCAATGAGCTTAATCAATGATGACCTCTCTCCCTTTTTTTTTTTTTTTTTTTTTTTTACTATTTCTAAGATGGAGGCACTGGATGGGTGTTCATGACCATTTTTTTTCTAAACATTGAAACAAAAATATATACAACAAGGTGCTAAGAAGCCTATATGATATCTAATGTTTATGAATTTATTACTAGTCAATATCAACAAAAATTACCTTATTAAAATATTGGGGTTTTTTGTAACAGATATTGGTCTTTAGCATTCTGAATCTTTTACTCACATTCTTAAAATAATAATTTGTTTTATTTAAGTTCTTATACAAAGATTGAGTTCACCTCTGAAAAATGGCTACATAGATTATAGCATAAAGTGCATATCTAAAACTGCATAAATTTGCAGTTCTAGAAACAATAAACTTTTATTGATTTGTGAGTTTATTCAGTTTCTTTCCTCTGTATGTATAGAGAGAAAGAACCAGTAAGAAGTCAATATAATATATATTCAATATATTTTGAGCTACAAGACATCCCATTACATACTTTAAGAAAGAGTTCTTATGTCTGTTTAAGGTTCCCACCCTCCCTTACCCTCAGGATATGTAGTTTCTAGGAAGCTGACTCTAACCTAGACTCATTAGTGGAATATGTGAGCAATGCTTATGAACCAATCAGCTCATCCTGTTCCCCAGCACTGGATGGCTGGGGATAGAGCCATACTTTTACCAGGTCAGTCAGAACTCCAAAGCCACAAAGCAAGTACTTTTGTTTGAACCTCCACAGTAGTGGATTTACTGTCTCCTGCTGAATACAAACTTGTATGGACCAGTTCCCATTATCTTGCTACCAGGTAGGATCTGAGACTGAAGCCAACACAGCAGAAGGCAGAGCTAGGGATAGAGAATAAATTGAGCCTTGAAAACATCATCTAATTACCCATTACAGCAATGCTGGAGCCAGTTCTGTCCCCAGACATTTCAGTTTTCTAAGCCAGTAAATTCTTTTTTATGGAGAAAGCTTAGATTAAATCAGATTGTATCAGATTTCAATCAGATTTTTGTACCCACAACCAAACATGTCCTGACTCTCAGGTCACCCAACAGTGGGATGTGGGTGCAGAGGGATAGAGTACACTGAAATGACAAAGTAATTGGATGCGAACCTGAAATTGAGTTTAAAATAAGTCACAGTTCTTCCTTAATAAGTGTAATAATGATTGAATGAGCTAGAAATGCTGATGGTAATAGGAGTAAGGTGTTTGAGAAGAAGTGCTTCCTTTCCTTAATAGTAAGTGTTCTGAGAACATGAGTTCTTACTATCATTCAGAGAGTGTTGACTGAGTGCCTGCTTTTGGGAGGCACTATGTTGGTGAGTAATGCAGAAATCTCAGTATGTAAAGGCTCCTTCCAATCCCCTGCATTAGGAGGCTCAACCAAAGTGTAGTGTGGTGTGATAGCAACATAAGGCTATGTTCCCCAGGTTAACCCTAGCCCCCTATTAAAATGCCTGCTTGAGAAAGCTCAGCACTACCAGGAAAATTTTGTTCATTCTAGCCAGCACCTCACCATTAGCCCCTGACCTCAGTTTCTTAAAAGATTTATGTAAAAAGTTCTTACAATTGTAAATATGTATCTCTTACAACTGAGAAATGTCTCTCTTAAGTACCCAAGAGCCATTCCTTTAAAATGTAATCCTCAGCAAAGATGGAGCCTAGGTCTCCCTGTCTCTGCAGGAAGCTGGAATCTTAATTTTCAGGAACTGCCAGCTAGCAGATACAGCTGGCCTAATCACATTTACAGTGACCACCTCTTTGTAGTTTTAGCTTCTCTGACTGAACTGAGTATCCTACTCCCACCAGCCCGCTCCCTCATTCTGTCTTGAAAGAGCCCAGCTCTTTCTCCTACTGTCAGTAGTTACTGAATAAAATCTATTTCTATAGCTTTAACTAACAGTAGGTCTGTCTTTGTCATTAGCTATGGGTGATATTATAATAAACATACAAAGAATGGCCCCTTTCCCCGGAGACCTTACATTTTACCACAATATGGAAATAGAACCAATTAATTAAACGGGATTATTTTTTAAATGCTTTGAAGTGTTCTATGAAGATTATAACTACAGACACATTATATGTAGGTTCAGGAAAATACATCCTTCAGGAAGTGGCATTTGAACTGACCTGGTATAAGAGTTAATCAGGTGAAGAGGAATCAGTAAAGCTTGCTTCCAGAGGGAATAACACAAGTGAAGTTTTGTAGCAAGGGAGCTATGCATATCTGAGAATCTGAAGAAAGGCCAGTGTGGCTGAAGGAGCGCAAAGTGAGGAGGGAGAAGGCAGGGGCCAGATGGAGAGAAACCTGGCAGGATGTTTCTAAGATTTAAGCCTCCATTCTTAGAGCAACAGGAAATCATTGAGGAATTTAATTAGAAGTACCACATGACCAGATCTGTAATTTTAAAAATATTCTGGTAACCTGATGTAAATTTAGTTAATGGAGTTCTGTTAGAAAGCCCTCATAGTAATTCAAATGGGAAAGGATTGGGCTTATTAGGGTATAAAACTAGGCAAAGCAAAGTAGTTAGATTCAAGGGGTATTATTGAAATAAGTTAGAATTTTCCCATTGATTAGATATGGATAGATAAGAACTGAGAGAATGCTTAAAGTGGCCCTTAGCTTCCCAGTTTTTTACAAAAAGTAGTGGTTTTGTTTCTCAAGACAGGAGACTAGAGGGGTACCTGGCTGACTCAACTGACAGAGCATAAAACTCTTGATCTCAGGGTTGTAAGTTCAAGCCCCATGTTGGGCATTGAGCCTACTTAAAAAATAAATAAATAAGATAGGGAGATAAGAGAATAGACTTGAGATATGCTGGAAAACATGTTTGCACTTGTCAGATAAAATCTGAGGTATCTGGAGAAATACATTGCAGAAGTAGAGTTGGCAGAATCTGGACCTCAGAGGACTGATGGGGTTATGTATGTGTGTGTGTATATATGTATATAAGTGTATATGTGTGTGTGTGTATGTGTGTGTGTATATATTTATATATTCAAAACTAATTGGCATATCAAGAGCAATCAGAGAAGCAGTGGGCATGATAAAGTGGCCTGGGAAGGGAAGAGGAGCCTTCTGAAATCCCTGTAGTCTCATTCTCCTCTATCAGACTTTTAAAGGTTGAAATCCCTTTAAGGCTCCATCTTAGTGCATAAGAATAGGAAAAAAATGGGGTAACACAGAGAGCAAGAAGAGAGAATAAAAGGTGAAAGGAGTGCTTAACAATATCAGCTGTTATGGAGAGGTCACATAAGACTTAGACTGATGAATATCTACTTGATTTCATCTTATGGGGCTCATTGCTTACTACAGTAAGAGCCGTGGCGATGAATATCACAAACATCAAAACCAAAGTGGAATCTTAAAAATACACCTAGACTCTTAGTATTTTTTTTTTTAAGATTTTATTTATTTATTTGACAGAGAGAAACACAGCGAGAGAGGGAACACAAGCAGGGGGAGTGAGAGAGGGAGAAGCAGGCTTCCCGCCCAGCAGGGAGCCCGATGTGGGATCATGACCTGAGCGGAAGGCAGTCGCTTAACAGACTGAGCCACCCAGGCGCCCCAACCAGACTCTTAGTATTATGCACCCCATTTTGTTAGTAAAAACAAACCAGACTCTTAGTAAAAATGCACCCCATTTTGTTTTTCTTTTTGAACCAAAGGCTGAAACTGATTCATTGTGAGCCCTGATGAAATCTGTCCCTTGTGGCACATTTGAAATGTGAATATTTTTTGCTGTTTTGAAGTGATAGTGGTGTGGAAATAGGATCCGAACAGAAGCTAATTCCAAATGCAGACAGCAAACTGATGATAATATTGTCATTGCCGATAACATTCACCTAGCAAAAACTGCATTCTAAGTAAAGGGTCATAGCATTTGCAGCTAAAGTTGGAACTACCAAATGAGGCAGGTCTACTTCAGCATTTGGATAATAAGAGTTAGTCTGTGTTTATTGATTCAAAGGAAAACTTAGCCACATCTGTTTCATTAGCACCTGCTAAAGTAAATGGGAGCTGAAAAATTGGGTTTGGGGTGCCTAGTTATGTCGCCTGTTGAGATAAGTCATAGATGAGGCTAGTGGTCTGGGGAAAGGAAGAAGGACCCTGTGACCCCTTATCCTAAGCCCCTTTCTCAAGTCAGTAATTCCCTGAAAGTAGTCTTTAAAGAAAATGTAATAAGCAAAGTAGAGATGAGATCATTGGTGAAAGGGGATTACTTCAATGTGAATCTTTGTGAAAGTGAGAAATGAAGCAGTCCAAACCTTTACTATCCCCTGCCAGGGGCAACTGCACCCACATAAGCTGTTCTTGAAGACATCTGCAAGAGCAGAGCAAGTGTCGCTCTTTAGATCAAATTTCTGTGTTAAATTTAAGGGACAGCTTCTTTTATTTGGGACAAGAGTATACATTTAAAAACATGTGCTACATGTGCCCCTTTCAAAGCTCAGCATTTCAACAGCAGGAAACACTGATTTTTTTTGTACTTTCCTACAGATCCTTGTAACAAGTCATTCTTTCAAAAACAAGAGTGCATGGAGTACCTGTTATTTGTTAAGATAGTGTTAGGTGATGGGATGTAAATTAAGACGTACAATATCCTTTACCTCAAGAAACACACATTTTGTGGGACCAGGCATATAATTATGTATATTACAAATTGCAAATGATAATCGGTATAACAGAAATATAAGAAAACTAACACGAGAATACTCACCTAAAATGGAGTAAGAAGAGATTGGCTTTATACAGTGTTGGACATATGGAGCTGAATTTGAAGGACAAGCACCTTATTTATAAAGACTACCAATGCATGGCTTATGGATAAAGAGAACTGTTTGAAAAAAAGAGAAGAGTGAAAGGACCTTGCTTATTTAAAAATGTAGTTGTCTGAGAGGCACCTAGGTTAAGAGTCTGACTCTTGATTTCAGCTCAGGTTATGCTCTCAGGGTCATGGAATCAAGCTCCAATCTCCACGCAGTGTGGAGTCTGCTTAAAATTCTCTCTCCATCCCTCACTGCCCCTCCCCCCTAAAAATAAATAAATAAATATTTTAAAAAATAATCTGAGAGCCAAACAAAGGGAAACAGAAAGCAATGATTATTTTTATCCTATCTGAAGGTTAACATATGGCAAAAGACTTACAGATTTGCATTTAATTATTTACTGTATATAAAATGCAAGATAGAGTAAAAGGGAAGGAAAGAGAAATTCCTTTAGTAAAGAGAGAAAAGTACAAAGAAGCAGTATATTCTGTTATTAGGAGTGTGATTTAAGAGCCCAGCTCTATTTTAATTGAACATCTGTACTTACAAGCTGTGTGACCTTGTGGAAGTTACTCAACAACCTTGAACCTTGGTTTGCTCATCTATAAAATGGGTATAATAACACTGCTCTTTTATCAGGATATTTGGATGGTATTGATGCAATACATGCAGAACCTTTGGACCTGTGTCTGGCAAATAGTAATTCCATATAATATTTAGTTTTTTTTTTTTTTTTTTTGTCTAGAAATCTTTGTCGTCTAGTTATTGGAAGATTACAACTCCATCTACTGGTCAATGGGAGTTAATATTATTGTCTATTTATTTAGACCCAAAAGGAGACAAGAATTTCAGACAAATCCAGGTAATTAAGTCTGTATCTTCCTCTGTTTTGCTTTATTTAGCTTATAACAGGAAAAAAAATAAGGTGGGAAGGTAGGACTCACAGGTTTTCGAGGTAGTCTTTAACTCAGTTAAAAGGAACTCAAAGGTTATAGTATGTACCAGAAGCCACCACAAATTAAGGCCAAGTTTGCATACTCAGTTATTCCCCATTATTTTCCTGAGTCGTCTTCTGAGACCCTTTCAGATCATCCTCTGCTTCATTTCCCTGGTGTTCAAGACACCAATTTTCTTTAAACTACCCACTTCTTAACAAAAGTTGTTCTAAAATTTTATTTTTCTCAATTTCAATGATAATCCTATGCATTCATTGCTACTGTCTGCCTCGTTGAGTTGGTGATCTAATTAAAGTAATTCAGAGGAAGACTTAAGAGAACATAAATTTCTCATAGTACATTTGCACTTTGTTAATGTGAAGGAAATGCCAGTTATTAGAAAGCATGAGGAAAATACATTTAACATGGGACAGTAACTTGGATTCCTCCCTGTTAAATACTGATTTTTCAAGGATTTCATAATATGTGAGCTTATCATCAGAAGTGATGGTAGCCCTCAACAGATACATTGAAGCTCTTCTGATTAAAAAAGCTAACACTTTTATTTCAACACGTTAGCTCATTTGATCCTCACAATAACCCTTCAAGGTAAGCAGGACTGGCACTGCTATCTTTCAGTGATATACCAGCTACAAAGATCTCTCAATGTTATACACGCAAGCTTTTTCAGAACTCAGAAATTTGTGGACCTTTTTTTTTTCAACTTTTCATAAATTTAATCATAAGTATTAATCTTGAAGAGTTTCTATAATTTTATTCTACAATGGATAGTCAAAGTATAGGTAAAATTAATATTCCTGAGACTCAAAATATTAAGTGTTTAGGAAAAAAAACTAGTTTGACTTCAAAGATTCATTATATTAAGTTATTTAGAAGCTTCCACTTCTTGCTGAGTAAAATCCAAGAACTAGCTGCCAGGCTAATGGAAAAACAAACACAGGGTGATCATCTGTGTAAATGACTCCACTCACACTCTCCTCTTAGGTCTTTAGCAACTCAGGGAAGCCCTTTGGTCATTGCTGTTCAATTAGTAGGTATTTATCACATTTTAGAATCATAACCACAAAATGCTAAAGCTGAAAGTAACCTTAAAAACAGTTTAGACCAGACCCTGTTTTTCAGATCAGGAGAACAGGAATCTAAGAGCCATAAAATTAGCAGATTTGCTGCAGGCCTCAGATGTCACAAAATCTCACATTAGATCTTGGTTTCATAATTCATATTCCAAGACTGTTCCATGATCTCTTCTGTTATCTGCTCCACACTTTAAACAGGGAGGTTAAAACCCATATACTGTTTCTTCCCCACAAGCACACGCTTTTGAAACCTTCTTCTCTGTCTGCACATTAATATTGATGTCTTTCTCCCCTCTTTCCCATTAATCAATCAAGCCTGTCTATTAGAGAAATCCACTTCCCTCTTTGTAACTCTCCTTCACTCAGATCATTCCAGATACCATCAACACCCTTAGGTCTGTGCCCTAATTCATCCTTCTGGCTCTAGACTTATCTCCTGTCCTGCCTACTATAACCTAGGCAGATAGAATTCTAAGATGCAGATTCGGTCAAACCCTTTCAAAAATGTTAACCAATAACCCATTTAGCATTTATTTAAGTGTAGCCTTTAGACTCATTAGCTCATTCAGTCCTCATACTGTCCTCACTGGAGGATGATGCTCATCCAGAGTCCTAGCTAGTAAACAAAAGAGGTGGGAGTCAGACTCTAGAATCCAGGCCCTTAATACACTGTGCCACCACCACAGCTGACTGGGCTTCTTACAACAAAGTCTAAACTCCACCCACACCAAGGAGGTTGTTGAATACAGAGAATGCTGAATGAAACTGCTCACGCTTCTTGCCATTACTCAGATTCCATGAGTGTACTTAATGCCAGACTAACTTCTAATTCACCCGGTACCTTAGGCTTTCTCTTTCATCTAGATCAGGAAGAGAATTTCAGAAATCTTAACTGCCAGGAAAATGAAGAATTTTGAAATTTTATGAATTTTATGAAATTTTATGAAGTTTTTGAAATTTTATGAAATTCAGTGATTTTTTTTATGAAATTTAAAATAAACATCATATTAAAACCATTAAGTAAGTGTAAAGAAATACAATGGAGTGGGTTTTTTTTTTTCGATAGAAGAATATTTCAAATACCGAAGTCAATACTTGTTCCTAAATTTTTTAGAGTTCTGCTTTTCTGGAGCCCTGAGTTTGTGCTTAACCTGCCTATTAGATAAACTGGCATGGTCTCCTAGGATTCTACCAATCATGCCTTTTGCCTGACTTGACTAGATTTTTTTGGAATTCCAGAAAAATTACTCCATCTTAAAATGGTCTTCCCTGAGTCTGGGTCAGCCACTCAGTTTTCTTCCATCACAGCACTGTGCACATGTCCTCAAATGCAGCGCTTTGTCATACTGCCCATTAATTGGTCTCTTTCCTTAACAGAATCCTTGTATCACTAGCACCTGTTACAACCTAGAAAATGACAAGTCATCAGTTCATTTTTTTTTATCACATTAATATGTAAATGAGAGTTGAATCCTATTATTGTGTTGTATCTGTATTATAAATGCAACAAGGGAGGAACTTAGAGAGACCTTGGTTCTAATCTTTGGCAAAATGTTTTGTGATAGTGGTTACCATCTTTCCATTTCATAACAAAATTTTTAAATAAATGTGTACTTACATCATAGGTACTTATTGAAAATTTAATGAGATGATGTGAATAAAAGGAATTAAAACAGAAAAATTATGGTCAGGGAAACATGATATATGATATTCTCATGATTGAAAACTCTGTCAGTATCTATGAACATTTGATACTGAATATCAAGTGACAGTCAATAAAAAGGTATCAGGAGTTCAGCACTTGAGTCTTAAAGCTAGAATATTAACCAAAGCTTTGGCCATATGAAAGGAGGGGGATAAGACATGTTAGAAGCCCATAATTTAATGAAGTCATAAAAGGTTCAGGGGGTTTGGCTGTTGGCTTAATTTGGCTTGCTAAGAAACCAGCACTGGATAAATAAACATGAAATGAAAAGTGAGTGATTTACATAATGAGCTGAATTTCATTCCACCCTTTATACTGAGGTCAGTTGAGAAATTGTTCTTGCTGGAAGGACCTGGGAGAATTTCTTCTGCTGTGGGGTGGAGGTGGGGACAGCTTAATTCATTATGAGGTAGATGTCCTGCCTGCATGTCCACGAATCTTTTGGTTGAAAGGGTATAAAATACATGGATATTCAATTTTATATGTACTGATACTAATTTTTAAAATTAAAAGCTGTGTTTCATATGGGAAAAAGGCTTCAGTAAGAGGTAAGTGACCCGATGTCTAGATTTGTTCCTTCCAGTGGATTTATAGCTATGGCAACTCAGTGAACTTCTATCTATCTCAGATTCCTTATCTAAGGAAATTAGTAGCTCCCTGAGAGTTCTCATCTGAGTTTATTGATGATCTCTCTCTCTGTAACACTATACCAATCTATAGTGACTGTAAATAAAATCTAAAAAGAATATAAAAAGTAATATGGAAGTCACAATAAAGAATTTACTATCCAAAAAAAAGAAAGAAAGAAAATTAGTAGAAAATGTTTGTTGCCTCTACCAGGCAGGGTTGTTATATGGATTAACCCCTCAAGGAAGGTAATGAGAATGTTTGGTTTGAACATAAAGGACTCTTCAAGAGTTGGAGAATCTTGTTTCCACAGCAGAATAAAACCATCAGTAGACATATTGGGTATTAAAATTAGTCTAGTTCTTACAATTGGAGCATCTGAGATACACAGACAAGTGACTTTCCTGATGGTACAAGTTTTAGGTAAAGCACAGCCAGTACAACAGGGATCCTTTGAATTCCAGGTCTCTAAGAAATGGCAGGGAGTGGGGCAGGAGTCAATGCTTGTTAAAATGTGGATTCTGAACCTCATCTTTAAGGGTTCTGACTCAGTAATTTTGGGATGATGTAAAAGCTGTATTTTTAATGAGCATCCCAAGTAATTCTGTGGGTGGTCCAAGGATCACAGCTTGAGAAAGACCTCTATCCTGTTTGTGTTCTGGACGTATAAAAACTCAACTATGCTGTCAGCCTTTACAATGATGTTATTTTCCAGATAATTGAAGCTTCCTTTAAAAAAGGACACTTCATTTATTTTTTTTAATTTTAGTGAATATTATTTTTTAATATAATACAAGTATTTGGCCTTCTTACTGAACTTCCAGATTCAGTATCATTCTATGATTATCAGTTTTACCATGAGTTTATATAATAGTGTCCCTTGGTGTTACTAAGTCACATAGTAAAATTTATCTGTACTCTTAAAATGATCTGTAGTGGTTATAAATTTAGAGTTTTGAAGTTGGATTATTATGTCATTTTTAATAGTTTATTTTGAAATAATTTAAATCTTAAAAAAAGCAAGGTACAATGTTTTGTGGTGCCACATGGTACTACACTTATTGTGGTGAACATAGCATAATACATAGAAAAGTAGAATCACTATGTCGTACAGCTGATATTAACATACCATTGTATGACAAGTATACTTCAATAACATCTTTATAAAGCAAGTAGAGTATAGCAAAACCTCCCATATCTAGCCAGATTCTCCAACTGTTAAAACATTCTACTGCATTTGCTCGGTAACCTCTCTCTCTCCACAAGCATGCAATGTGCACACACACACACATAACTGTGATCATCAGTCCTTCTTGAACTATTTAAGAGCAAGCTATAGAGAGAATTTTTCCACTGCCTTTAATATTCTAGTGTCAGTTCATCCAAATAAGATAATACTTTTCTATCTGAAATACCATACAGCCTTCCAAACTAGGAAATCAACATGGATGTGATACTGCTATCCAACTGTGTTTTTCTCTTATTCGTATCTAAGTTCTCATCCAGGAACACCCATTAATTTAATTGCTATATTAATACAATTTTCTGCAGCCTGCAAAGGTTTCTCATCCTTTCTTTGTCTTTATCATCTTAGATTTAATATCTTAGATTCTTCATTCTGTGGGATGACCTTTAACTGGATTGTTCAAGTATTACCTCAGGATCAGACCCATGTCATGCTTTCTTAGGAAAAAAAAGTTCTGTGCCCCTTTTACCCTTCCTATTGTTTCATTCCAGAGACATAGAGTATCCATTCATCCCATCACTAATGATATTTAATCAAAAATTCCTGTTTGTTACTGTCTTCCCCACTGTAAATTCACAGTTTTTCCCTTTGTAATCAGTGAGTGTTTTCTTCAACTATGCCAGTGTTCTATTTTTCATTAAAACACCAGCACCTCTACCACCAGCTTTAGTCTCCACTGTCAAATTCTGTCTGAATCAGCTAGCACCATGATGATCGTCACACTGTAATTTTCAGTTTTCATCTCTGTTTTTCTGGTGTTATTCTGGGCATTATACTGTAACAAAAAGCTTTCTTTTCCAGCCCTACTTAATAGTTTATTCATAAATTCATTTATATCAGTATGAATTATGAATTTTTATTTTTCCAGTGTGTTACAATCTGTTGTCATTATTTATTTTGATACTTTAATTGTCCCATATTTGGCCAGCAAGGAACTAGATCTTATGACTTCCTGACATCTTTACAACATTCTTTAAGCCTCTACCACAGCAAGATGTTCTAGGCTTTTTGTCCTTTCCTTCTCATAGTCCTAGAATTTTATATTTTTCTAATATTTCTCTAAAGAGTCCTGATGGCTCTAGAAACCAAGATCTGGGTACTAAATGTGTTTATTTCTACTGGGGTACTATTACTTTTAGTCTTTTAGAAGGAAACCTATGTAATATGTATATTTATATGGGTATATATATGTATATATATATATATACTTAGCCTGTGTATTATGAGATGATGATAATGCATAGTCTTGAAAGTTGTTGTGGGGATTGAATGAATTAATACAGAAAAAATGGGGCACCTGGGTGGCTCAGTCGGTTAAGCATCTGCCTTTGGCTCAGGTCATGATCCTGGGATCCTGGGAACAAGTCCCACATTGTATCAGGCTTCCTGCTAAGTGGGGAGTCTGCTTGTCCCTCTCCCTTTGCCCTCCTCCTACTCCTGCTCTCTATCTTTCTCTGATGAATAAATAAAAATCTTTTAAAAAATACAGAAAAAGACTTGGAAGAATATTCCAAGAAGAGTGATCAGTGAGTAGACACTAACAATTATTTCGTTTCTGCATGGGCCAAGTTGTTGGCCCCAGAAGTCCTGTTTTCAGTCTTTGGGGCCTCAGCAATAGGCATCCAAGATGGAGAAGTTCAAATTTTCTTGACGATCTATTAGCCCTTGGAAGCTTTGACCACAGAAGCATATTAGCATTTTTTAAAAATTGGTCTGTGAAGAAACAGGCTATATTGGAGACACTTCAACTGTGGTCAAAACAAGATCAGGAAACTGGTCATGAGAATCATAAATGCTCTCTTATACAAATACAGTGTGAAAATGTTTGATAGACTAAAATGGCTGGAAAAAATAACTATAGAAGCATAATACTTTAAACTGACACCTTTCTTGCCCTTCTATTTCCTTTGACAGCCCAACAAAGGCCTTTGAGGCTCTTTGTTCTGTGTCACCAAGTTTTGAAATGTGTTTTATGTATGTCAGCTTGAATTCTCTTTACCACACTGTCATTTTTATTTCTCCGTTCTCTAGCCATGGCAAAGCTGTCTATACAGACTTACTTTGGAGAATATACTAACTCCTAATCCTTTTGCCATTCTCTGAGTCTGTCTTTATTTGTAGCAAATATCCCACTGTTGCTTCAATGGTGTCAAGCCATTAGTTGAAATGGCAAATGATCTGATCCAGGTGTGAGGATGTATAGCAGAAAATGATGCTAAATTGTGGCAGTGGTAACCCAGCTCATCCTATGAAGCAAACGGAATTGGTCATTTACCACCCTATCAAGAACTTGGTGCTTGATTTACCATTGTTCTAGTAAGCATCACTCACACTACAGATAACCAGAGAAAAGATTCCTTATAAACCTACACTACTTTCTTTATTGGTATGTCCCTGGTTGTCACCTTATTCTAACAGGATCATTCTTCTTTCTGAGATAGATGGCAGAGCATGAGCATCTTCAAATAACATTGACTAACTTCCCCCAGTGTCTTTGACCAGACCATTCATCTTCTGAAATATGTTTTTAACAGTTTTGAAACAAAGAAATCCAGCATATGGTAGTTAATTTGGATCTTAATGACTCTCTACTTTGAAAAGACAAATGATCAGCAAGCTGTTTCAAACTCAAACCTTAACCTGCAATTTAAGATGAATAATTTATTATCCACACAAAATATTTAATCAAAACTTATTGTTAAACTCAAAATTAAGTTATGCTTCTAAGACCATCTGTTGCCAGGTTTGCACACATTCTCTTCTACTGACGTAATAGTTTGTCCTACGGAAGTTTAAAAATAGGTGGTTTTTTTTTTTCTTTTTAAAAGTTAATTAAACACAGACTATGTCATTCATTGAATATATCTCAGTGGCTTTTATTCAAGTGTTGGCTGGAGTAAAAATCTATTAAACATTTCTATGAAAGAAGGAGGCAATAGATAATAAAGAATATAGCAAAAGAAGCACTTACCAATTCTAGGCAGAGAATGACAGAAAAGTGAAAGTTTGCCTCATTAGTAATAATGACAAAATCCATCTAATCTGTCATGAAATCATGATCTAATGGCAAGCTTCCATCTTTGGATTCTAGACTTCTTAAAAAACTGGAATTCATCTATCTAGCAATTTTGAACACACAAGATACAGACACATCTGGGAAATAAGTAAAATCTGAAACATTTATGAAGGAACAAAAAATAGAAATACCAAAGCATCTGTCAATAAGCACCGCCTTCATTCAGTGGCTCAGAATTCATTCATGATACCATTTGAACAAAATTATAGCTCCTTGCCACTAAATTTGCAAGTCTTAAATAGGTAAAATGCAGCAAATTGGAAGATTCAGAATAGACTATAAAAAGAAAGAACATAGTGTAAAACAAAGTCATAACTAATAATAAGAAAGGAGACAGAATGTTAAATATGCAGTAAAAAGGGATTTTAAAAATCTGTATATAGCTATTTCCCTCAGGGAGATATAACCTATATATTTCACAGGTTCCTGAAAACATTATTATAGCACAACTGTAGGTAATAAATAATGACCGAAGAATAATGTCAAAAAGTATGCCTACTTCCCATAAGTCAAGAAAGTAATTAGGTATGCATTGCTTCTACTGCAATGTAAATTTAAATTAAAAATAACTTAGGTACATTCAAAAATACATGTTTAATAAAATAGTCTGTTGCCCTCGTTAGCTGGATTTTGCTTTTCTGGTTCAAAGTGAATTTATTTTTCAAAGTGTTTTTTTTTTTAAACTTTAATCCCAACGTTTCAACACCCAATTCAATCACACTTTGGTATGAAACAAGAATATTTTTCTTCAGTCCCACCTCCTGACATATTTTCTGGTTCAACATTAAATTCTTCCCCAAATGACTGGCAGTTATGTAATGGATTCCTTTGAGAAAATTTCACCCTTATTTTGTGTTGTATGCTCTGACTCTTTGGTGACAAACAATCCCAGAATATTCAAAGAAGGGTTACAAATCTGGGTGCATTATATTCATGCTAACTATAAATAGGGATGGGCTGAATTACAAGCTTGCTGAAACATGCACAGTGATGAAATTACTGGATTTTGTCATATCAGTCAGTCATCAACTGGTGGACAACAGGACCATCTGAGAGTACAAGGGCCTGAGAAAGAGTATGGCTGAGGAAAGGGGCTCTTAGCGATAAGAAGTTCCACACATACAGCCGAAAGTGAGGGGAGCAAGGGGCTCCCTAGGGGAGGAAGAAGCATACAAATGTGAACAGCAGAGGGAAATGAAGAGATGCTGAAGGCTGACTTGCCTGCAAAATCATCCTACAGAAGTCAGACTTGGCTGGTTAATGCAGCATGCTCTGCCAGGGTTTCTTAATCAAACAGGAAGAGGGGGCAATATCAGTACCTAATGTAGGATCTCATAGGTACCTACAGACTGAGTGTCTCCCAGAATTGGCTGTTTTCTTTGTGAGGATTGTCTTAGAGAGAGAGAGAGAGAGAGAGAGAGAGAGAGAGAGAGAGAGAGACCTTAAAAATAACTTAAAACCTCAGAGTCTTTACAGTTATTCATCTTATTGTTCTCATTTAACGTACCTGAAACAAAGGCCCATAAAGGTAGGGCCCTCAGAGATCAGATTCCTAATCCGATGATATGATATCAACTGATTATTTCGGAGTCATAAGAACCTTATCATATAGTTTATCATGCATTGTTTTGTTTTGATTTCTCCCTAATCCTGTGATTTATGTAGGTGGCCCAAGAAGGAACACAAAAGAAAGAATTACTGATAGGCTGTGAATCCTTCTAACTCTTGAATGAATTCTGCTTAAGTTTTGTTTTCAAGATTGCTTTAAAAAATCACCAAGCCTCCCCATTCCCTCCCCCGCCCTCCTTTCTTCATCTCCATTCCTTCTGCTCTTTTTTTTTTTCTTTTCCTTTTCTCTCTGCCCCCCCCAACCTCACTCTCCTCCTGTTCCATTTGTTATCTTTCTTTTCTGCATTTTTTTTCTTTTTCTCTTGTTTTCCAATTTAGCTTCTTTTCCACTGAAATGTCTTGGTTGCTTTCCATATAATCTGATGATGACTATTACCTGGCTCACTTTCTGTTTAGTCAGATCTGCTTTTTATTCAGTAGCATCTGATTGAAGAGGCAAATATTTATTTGGGACAATACAATGAAAAGATTATGTGACTCTATAATTATGAAATTTAATAGAAATGATGTCTGTGAGTTAAGATAAAAACATTGATCTCATTCACTAATGGAACAGTTTAATCCTCATGTAAGATTTTATGGAAAAATAAGATATCATGGTTCATATTAATAGGACAAATGTTCTCTTTTCATGTTTTAAGCATTTAAGTTCATTTTTCATTATCAGTGTTTTTAAAAGTTTTCATTAACCAAATAGCTCTGTTTTCTTTTATTTGGTGAGTTCAAGACTCAATCACTATAGAGCCTCTTAATATTTCTTAAGATATTTCAGAGCTTCTTTTGGCATTCTGGAAAGAAGGGGAAGACTGTTAGTTAAAGGGGATTTCTGGAGTTCCAGTTTGGTTGCTATAGGATTTGTTAAAGCAAATATCTTGTTCTATGTTAAATTGGGGTGGTAATTGGCAGCTGTGTTTTAGTGTTTCACTGAATCTACTGCAGATGAGAAAAAATCCCCGTTTCTCCTGGATACACATGGAGATTCTAGCTGCAGGCTTCCTTCCCTGTCAACCTCATCCCCAATTATGGACCTTGTAATAAAGCACTTAAAAATTTTATTATTGGACGCCTGGGTGGCTCAGTGGGTTAAAGCCTCTGCCTTTGGCTCAGGTCATGATCTCAGGGTCCTGGGATCCAGGCCCGCATCAGGCTCTCTGCTCGGCAGGGAGCCTGCTTCCTCCTCTCTGCCTGCCTCTCTGCCTACTTGTGATCTCTCTCAGTGTGTCAAGTAAATAAATAAAATCTTTTAAAAATAATTTATTATTTTATTATTTTATTATTTTTTAAAAGATTTTATTTATTTGACAGAGAGAAACACAGCCAGAGAGGGAACACAAGCAGGGGGAGTGGGAGAGGGAGAAGCAGGCTTCCCGCCTAGCAGGCAGCCCGATGTGGGACTCAATCCCAGGTCTCCAGGATCATGACCTGAGCCGAAGGCAGTTGCTTAAGCAACTGAGCCACCCAGGCGCCCCAATTTTTTAAAGATTTTATTTACTTATTTGAGAGTGAGAGAGTAAGAGAGAGCAGGAGAGCGGAGAAGGTCAGAAGAAGCAGACTCCCCACGGAGTTAGGAGCTGATGTGGAACTCCATCCTAGGACTCCAGGATCATGACCTGAGTTGAAGGCAGGGGCTTAACCAACTGAGCCACCCAGGTGCCCCTAAAAATTTTATTTTTTAAAAAATTTTATTCTGGTGTGCCTGGGTGATTCAATCTCTCAAGCATCTGCCTTTGGCTTAGGTCATGATACCAGTTGTCCTGGGATTGAGTCCCACATAGGGCTCCCTGCTCAGTGGAGAGCCTGCTTCTCCTTCTCCCTCTGCCTGCTGATCCCCCGCTTGTGCTGTTTCTCTCTCTCTCTCTCTCTCTCTCTCTCTCTCTCGCTCGCTTGCTCTCACTCTCTCCCTCTCTCTCTTGCTATCTCTGTCAAATGAATAAATAAAATCTTTAAACAAAACAAAAAAATGTTATTCTGTTCTTAGTGTATTAAATTAAGTGCATTTGTTCTTAGCGGACTCATTCAAATTCCAGTCTTCTTTATTTACTAGCTGTGTGTTATTGGGCATGTTGTTTATACCTCCATTTTATTATCCATATTAAGGCATAATAACAATACTTTTCTCATACCCCAAATAATTGCTATCTATAAAAAGACAACTAGTGTAAAGCGTTTTATCTAGTGTTTGTGTCAGATAAAACACTTTTTAAAGGTTAACTATACTAATAATGTTGATTATAATACTATTTATGATATAATCTGTACTTTTTTTTAAGACTTTTTTTTTTATATATTTGACAGTGAGAAACACAGCTAGAGAGGGAACACAAGCAGGGGGAGTGATAGAGGGAGATGCAGGCTTCCCGCTGAGCAGGGAGCCCGATGTGGGGCTCAATCCAGGGTCTCCGGGATCATGACCTGAGCCAAAGGCAGTTGCTTAACAACTGAGCCACCCAGGTGCCCCTAATGTGTACTTTTCTAAATACTAACATCTAGGTATGTATGTTTCCTAGGTTTTCTTGTAACTAAACGTTTATATCTTTATCATAGTGCTAAGAGAAACAAAGTATGTTTTAATTGCTCTTTGTTAATACTAGAACACTCTGTGGCGTAAGCACTATTATACCCTTAAATTCATGGAGTTGGGAGGAAATTTATAGATTACCTATTTCAGATAGTTGGCATCTGCCTTTGCCCTTTTTGCTAAGCCCCCTCTTCATTTTTCATTTTCCTACTTGGAATGCTGATGTAATGGTTGGAGCTCCAGCAATGATATTTGACCATGGAGCAATATGGAATAAAGCCACATGTTAAAGATGGTAGAGAAGAAATGTAAATAAAACCCATGACATCTCTGGCAACATGAAGCGGATATATCCCCCTATTCTGCCTTCTTGTAGACTTCATTGTTTTAAAGTTTATTGGTATATTAAGTCTCTTAATTACTGAAATCAATTCCTCATTTAGGGTAAGTTATTAGGAGCTGAATTGTATTAAATTATTAGACCTCTTCTTCCACATGTGAAAAGCCAATTACAAAGGAAAAAGTGTGTGTGTGGGGGGGGAGGGTGTGTGTGTGTCAGTTTTCACCCTGTGACCAGTTTCTGATAAAAGAGAATAGTCTTTCCAAATATACATATGTAGTGTGTAGCTCAAAAGAGAGATGTCTCCAGGACATAACATCAGTCTTCTGAAGTAATGTATAGCTGTTCTCTTTTTGGAGAGTATTGCTTCCTTTTAATTTGTGATCTTCTTCTACTTTTTGCTCTAGCATCAATTATCATGTGCTTGTTTGCAATAAAATTTAAGTGCATTGGATTATTTCTAATACGCTCTCACCTTTGTGTCCCATGGCCCTCCTCCTTCCTGAAGCCCCTCAGGGTTCCCTCGAATCCCAGGACTCTGCCAGGCTGACTGTCAGCCAGGCCTGCCTTCCAAAAGTACCCTGTGCTCCATCCTTCTCATGTTCATGTCATCAAAATCTCCTCATTCTTTTTTACCCAGGCTTCTCAGAGGAAAGGAAAACCATCAGCTCACTTACCTTGGGGCATTCCTGGTGGACTCTAGTTTTGTGACTTCCCTAAAATGTTCTTTGGATGCCTCTAGTGTTGGTGGTTTAGTTTCACCCCTGAACTCTTCTAATACTTATCTGTGACATCCATACAATATAATTCTTAATCATATAATGTCTCATATTTCCCAAAGATCTTTTGCATGTTTTGCTTTTTGCAGACTTGTTTCCTGACAGTGAAACATTAAGTATTTATTATAGCCTCTAACACACATCTCAGCGCTAGAATACTGTACTTGAATTGATTGCTTAATGTTTTTCAAACCCTATTAATATAAAACAAACTATATTCTTATTGCATGTATAGTTTGAAGATGATTTCTTAAAGATACCAAAACATGGAGTATGGATACACTGAGGAAGATGGTATAAAAAGAGTTAGATGAAAGACAAACCAGAATTTCTGTCTTGAAACAAACAGAGATGTATTAAAAACTGAAGTTAGTCTAGAGGCATTCCTTGTTCAGATAAGAATATTTGAAATGAGGCACCATCATGTTAGGTCTTTTGTGAAGTTATCTGCAGAACACTGAAAATGACAAAAGTGCTAACATTTTGTGGAGACGTATGTTATAAAATTACTTCCACATTAACAACTTCTCTCTAATATATTGAACCCATAGAAACTCTTGTCCTGGGGCAAAGTGAGAATGTGAGCCTCAACATTTCATTGGGTTCATTCATACTTTTTTCCAACATGATGTACTATAAGAAACACATTTGAATGTTATGATTCAGTCCAAATGCATGCATGCACAGAAAGGAAACAAAAAGGTCACAAACACCGCTTTCTTAGGTGAGAGGTGCTTTATATCACCTATTCTAATCTAGTCTGCTCCCTTCTACACAGATGAAACACCAGATTGATCTCAGAATCCTCTAATCAATCATAACAAGAAGATTTAAAAATTATACTCTAGCTTATATACGCAAATTCCTCAAGGCACCCAGCAAAACAGTTGCCCTTTTGTTAAATATATATATATGTGTATATATATATATATATATATATATATATATATAAAAATATATATATATATATATTCCCTCTCTTCTCTCTCTTTCTCTCTCTCTCTCTCTCTCTCTCTCTCTCTCTCTCTCTCTCTCATCATTGGGATTATAGAAAACAAAAGGTCTTTGTTCCTTTAGTAAGAAGTATCCTGGGGAAGGAAAGCATACCTGCAACACCAACCCTTTTGCAGCACCAACCCTTTCACAAGCACAAGACGGTGTCTCGCCAAGGCAGGGAGTTAACCGAGCGGTATCTTTGAGTCTCCTCCTCTTCACTTGCCTACAATTGTAAAATTCACTTGGACATTTTCCTTGTGAGAATTTAATTGTTCTTTACTTTTGAAAGCATAGATTTTTAGATCTTTTTCTGCTTTGATAGATTTTCATTCTGTCTTGAACCGATTAACTAGATCATTTTTAACTCATCCATATTAATAGACCCTTTATTACAGGTGAAGTCATTCTGACATGGGCCACATGCTTTATAAAATTTTAATTTTCTATTATTTCTTCTGCAGGTAGAAAGAATGGGTACTCTTTGAGGAATCTGCATTTTTGGAAAATGCCAAAATAATTTGTTTAAGCATAAAATGCACAGGTCTTTACAGCCCATACTTGGCCACTATGTGTATGAACTTTCTGTACTTTGTATGGTTTCCTGTTATAGCATGTTTTATACTCTGGTTTTGATCTGTTTTTGTCTCCTTAGCTACATGCATATAAAAATCCATGTTTCCCTGGATCACACTAGCTGTGGGTCATGCTAACTTTGATAAATAACATTTATTTGAATTGTATTCCATCAGCTAGTGCAGCTTCTCTTGACTTTTATTTATTTTTTAAAGATTTTATTTATTTATTTGACAGAGAGAGAGAGATCACAAATAGGCAGAGAGACAGGCAGAGAAAGAGGGGGAAACAGGCTCCCTGCTGAGCAGAGCCTGATGTGGGACTCGATCCCAGGACCCTGAGATCATGACCTGAGCTAAAGGCAGAGGCTTAACCCACTGAGCCACCAAGGTGCCCTTCTCTTGACGTTTAAATGCATCCAAGGATTCGGGGATCTCCCAAGGTTGCTTTTGCCACTGTGCAGCTTTGTGATTTTCTTCCTTTCCTGTTCTGGTCCTTTTTGGTGAACACTGTTGCCTGAGAAGCTGTAAGCTCTTTCCATCCCACTGTCTAAGTTCATACAGAAAGCTGCTCCAGGCACTGCTGCTGAGCAACAGATCCCTTCATCACCCCAGCCTAGAATGGGGCTAATGCCCTGGGGCCTTCACATCTCCCTGGAGAACTCCAGTGTACCAAAGACACCCTGTATTTATGCAAGAGTCGGGCAGATGGAGTTTTTTTTCTCTTGTCACAGATACAGCATTTTTGACTTATCTCATGTCACACAAAATATCTAGAAACATATCAATTAATTTTTCTTAGACATATTTTCAATCATATGAAATCACTAGACAAGTAATACATGTGAAAAGATGGACATGGTGCTATAAATGGGAACTGCATTATTCTTGAACTAAAGTTTTCTCTGACTCCCTCTTCCTTTAGGGTGTTTTGTAGCTTTTCACCCAAATTCTTGATCCTTATTTATTTATTGAGAAAACTGGTCTTTTTTACTAGTATGCCAATGGGAGATGCAACTTAGAATCGAATTGGAATGTCTATGTATGTAAGGTTTATGTATCTGTCTTCTCAAAAGAGAGGGGTATCCTATTTATTTTTGTATTGGCATCAGTGTGACTGGCACATGGAAGTAATTTAATTCATATTTATTTATTTGAGTAGATTTTAGACCCAGAGAGGAGTGTTTGTCCACATCAGTTTGTAGGAATGACATTCAGCACTGTTCCTAGTTAAACAAGTAGGCAGTTTTTTGGGGGGTAGGAGTGGTTTCACTAATTGTTTTGCAATACAGAAATAAAGAGAAGGTTATTGGCCATATGATAAGGGGGCCTGGTTTTATTTCTGTTCAGTATTTTCTAAGTGAATTAGGTGCTACATATTTTCCCTTATCTGGACCTGTTCTTTGTTGTTATTGTTAAAGGAAGGAGCTGGATCAAATAATCTGAGAAGAGTTTTCCAGCTGATTCTGTGAATCTGCATTGTTCTTTACCTGGCATGCCCTTTTATTCTAGATTTTCTAGGACTTATTTGACCCATATTTAAAATCCTTTCTTCCCCTAGAATCAAATTGCCTGTAGTTATAATTTATAGCTTTAGAATATCCAATCCTATAAAAAACACTATCTGCTGCTATAGAAGCCATATATAATTCACATTTTTTGGGCTCCAAATCTGTGTCTAACCCAATTTTTCTAAATGGACAGGGGGTGTGGATGCTAGCAAACCATTCATGATTTCCATTTCTTTCTATATCAGAAATTACCAAGTTAGGTCTGGAGTGGATAATTGGAGAATGCCTTTTGAAGGGAATTAGTCATGTGAGACTTTGTAGATTCCCCTCTTACAGCTTCCTTTTATATGCCTATGCCCAATACACAAAGCCTACATTTTATAACTTTTTTTTTTTGAGATAGAGAGAAAGAGCAAGAAAGTGCATACTCAAGAAGTAGGGGAAGGTTGGAAGGGGGGAGAGGGAGAGAGCTAATCTTGAGTAGACTCCATGCCTAGCACAATGCTCCACACAGAGCTCAATCTTACAACCCTGAAATCATGACCTATGCTGAAACCAAGAGTCAAATGCTTAACTGATTGAGCCACCCAGGCACCCCACAGAGCCTATACTTTACCTTCTGGTTATCCAAGGTCCTAGACCATTAGCCCATCAAAAGTTTCTCTTTACTCTTCCAATCCTGCTCCTTGTCCACCCTCCCACACACCTTACATATCTCCATCAGCATCTATTGTTTTTTGTATTTTATTTAATTTTTTTTTACATTTTTTTTTTAATTTTTTCAGTGTTCCAAGATTCATTACCCATTCCCCACACCCTGGTGGTGGGTACTGAGGGCACCTATTGCATGGAGCATCTATTTTTTTTTTTTTTATCATCTTCCAATTTGGGACCAGACTAATGGTCATTTTCTTTATATCTCATCTATCCTAAATTGATTTGACTTATTAAATGGAAATTTAAGTTCATTTGTAACTGACAACACTAAATTGTATGTTCAGTTTATTCATTTGTAAAATCAAAAAAGCACAAATGTATCATCTGATAATTCTAGAGGTCAGAGGTCCAGAATCAGTCTCGCTGGACTAAAGTAGAGGTGTCATCAGAGTTGCTTGATTCTTGAGGTCCTGAGGAGAGAATCCATTTGTTTGCCTTTGTCAGCTTCTAGAAGCAGCCTCAATTCCTGCACTCTTAACTCTTCCCTTGCAGCTCTCCATCTTCTTGCTTCCTGGTCACATCTTCTACTGCTGACTCAAACCCTCCTGCCTCTGTCTTATAAGAACCCTTGTGATTATATCGCACTCACCTGGACAGTCCAGGATAATCCTCCAATCTCAAGATCCCTAACTTAGTCACACCTGCAAGGTCCCTTTTACCTTATAAGGGCACATATTCAGTTTCCAGGGCTTAGGGTATGGACATCTTGGGGGACACTGTTCAGCCTCCCACATTTGGTAAGCTCCCATCATCTCTCAGTGTCACTCAGTATTTGGTACAGATTGTCTGAAAGTACATTCATGCTCTGCCCAGCAATGCCAATTCCAGAGCCCTGCCTAAGACCTACTAAAGCAGAATGAGGAATGGGACACAGAAAAGTTAAGGTTTGTTTGTTTTTTAAACGTATCCCTTAGACTTAAAAACTTTGTCCATCCCTAATTACTAAATGTCCCATTTACTAAACCAGTTCTTTACAAGTGTTACTACTTTTGTAAACACCCAAGTTAGTTAACATGTCTAATATTTCAAGACTTGACTTTTTCCTTAATTCATTTGATAAGTGTTTCTGAACTACGTACGTATGGTTTTGGAATCTTTCCAGCCATCACTCTGTCCTCTTATGCTCTTGAAACCATACTCTCAAATCAACTCTGGGGCCTTGATCCCATCAGTCACACCTCTTTCTCTAGAACCTGTTTTCTTCCTCTGGCCTAGAACAAAATGCCATTTTAGTTTCTTTAAACCAAAATATGGTTATATAAATTGGCAAAGGGGAAAAAATAAGATTAAGGGACCATCTCTTTCTGTCACTATTCCAGAGTGCAGAAGTACATTCTGAGTCCACCCCTTCAATATGAAATTCTTACCTCCCCATCGGATCTCTTCTTTCCCACAAAGGCCCATCCTCCAGGCTTACCTGGAGCCACTGGAACATCCTGCTCAGTCACTTTTATGCACTTGAACCTGGTGTACCTTATATTCCCTTATCCTAAAGCCTTCTTGTGTCCTAACCAGTCCCTCTGCCACTCTCTACACCCATGGCCATCATACCCACACATACAAATCTTTCACTCCAAACACAGACACCATACCACACAGACTTACCCCAACACACCCACACTGACAAACCTATGTACATGTAAACCCCCCCACCTCGACAGAAACACACACACCTTAAACACATGAATACCCATACATAACTCCATACACCCCACACATACATGCACATACACATGCATGCCAACCACCCACATACACCAACCCACCTACCCACACCCACATGGATGTATACTGTACCAAACACAAAACTATCCCCAATAAAGCACACTTATATACCTACCCACATGTACCAATCCCCCACCACAGACAGAAACATGCACACTTTATACATATGAACACCCATGTACCCAACTCCCACACATACACAAACACACACACTATACCACCCACGTATACTAACCTATCTACTCACACACACAGACATACCATACCAAACACATAAATGGGTCCCTAATAAGACACATTCACATACCTACCCATATATTCAAACCTTCCACACACAGAAACACACTTTACACACAGGAACACCCATACACACCCCCACGCACATACTCCATAGATGCATGCACACCAAAGCACCCACATACACCAAGGCACCTGCCCACACAAACACACAAACCTACACTCTCAGAACCATACACCCACCCTTACACACTCACACAGAGACACACATATGCCTCTCTCAATATACAAACTCACACCTCTCCCCTGCCAGCACACATAAATGTGCACACACACGTGTGCATGCATACAGAAATACATTCAGAAATCCCATACACATATATGTTCATCCCATAGAAAACACCCACCCAAATATGAGCAAAAACACACACCCAATGAATATATGCATACTGAAACTCAGTCACACATCCCCCACACTCATCTTCTCAGAGTTACTCTCCTACACTCAAATACACTCTCTCTCACAGTTATAACGATATGCATATGCAGACCCATATGTGCCTCCCCCTACAAATTGCCACACAAGCACATTTGCATATATAGACCAACTCTCACACTTGTAATGCCCATACATACATGCATACACACAATCAGCACTACCTCTATCTTAGATAAAACAAGAAGTAAATGGTCCCACATTTTCACATCAAAATGCACATAAACCACAAAAATTTAACATGTTTCAATAACAGTGACAATAATAGAACTCCAATTTTTTTGATGTTTTAAAAATAAACATTCCCTAAGGTAAACATTCTGTGGAGAGAGTGAGAAGGAAGAGAGTAATAAAGTGTTTTTAAAAAACAATACAAGTAAAAGTACCACATATCAGAATCTATGGGATTTTAGTAAGGCAACATCCAGAGGAAAATTAATCACTTTATAATACACAGTTTTTATAAAATCTCGTAAAAGGGGGGGCGCTGGGTGGCTCAATTGGTTAAGCGACTGCCTTTGACTCAGGTCATGATCCTGGAGACCTGGTATCGAGCCCCGCATCAGGCTCCCTGTTCTGCAGGAAACCTGCTTCTCCCTCTCTCACTCCCCTTACTTGTGTTCCCTCCCTGGCTGTGTTCCTCTCTGTCAAATAAATAAATAAAATCTTTAAAAAAAAAATCTTGTAAAAGGGAAGAAATATTCAACTTAAAATTCAGATACATTAGAAGAAGCATGAAACCCACAGATATACTAGGATAATGATAATAGAAACAAAATACTAAATATTAAAATACATTTAATTTATAAATTCAATAGCTTGTTCCTTAAAAATAGTTAATAAGTCAAGAAAAAACATTATTAGTAAAATTGCAAGAGAATTTAAAAACAAAATCATGACCATATGTTAATAGAATTTTAAATTCTCAATGAAATAGATGATTTTTAATAAATGTCAACTAAATATTAAAAATTAAAATTAAAAATGTTCAAGACAAAATTAAATTAGTGATGATAATTTGAATATTTTTAAAATATCAACTAAAATGAAATCTAATATTCTCATCAGTTAATTTAAGTACCGGAATACATGTAATTCAGTTCAATTCTGAAATTCTGACCTAAATTTTTTTTAAAGTCTTTGCTATTTTTTTAAAGATTTTTTAATTTATTTATTGACAGATAGAGAGATCACAAAATGGCAGAGAGGCAGACAGAGAGAGAGGAGGAAGCAGGCTCCCTGCTGAGCAGAGAGCCTGACGCGGGCCTTGATTCTGGGACCCTGAGATCATCACCTGAGCCGAAGGCAGAGGCTTTAACCCACTGAGCCACCTAGGCGCACTCTGACCTAAATTTTATATCAAAATTAAGTAATTCTACAAACTGTGTTAGACAAACTGTGTTAGCACCATTGTAGTATTTCTGATTAAATAGCATAAATATCTCTTGTTTTGAAATTCTGTCAGGATAAAAACTGTATTGCATAGATACTCTAATTTTTTTTTTTACATTTGAAAGTCTTTGAAATTAAGGTAAATTTATAATCAGTAATCACATCACATCAATTGTATTACAATAGTTACCACCTCTTTATGAAAGCCTGGTCACAGATCTGTTCTTCTGTCATCATTTCACTTGATTTATGTGCAATTTTGTACTATACATGTGAGTTTGATTGCCTTTTCAATTTCTTAGAAAAAATGTTTCACTCTGATTTGATATTGAAATGAAAGTTCTATGCAAAAAAGCAGCAAACAGCAGTTACATTCTATAGTCATGCAGCAAATAAATAGCTGTTGTTGGCAACAACCACCACCCACAAAACCTGCAGAATTGTCAACAGCTCAGAAGAAAACCTTGGAGGGAATATAAGACTTGCTTTTAAGAAATACTGCACAACCAGTACTCTTGGTGTAATTTTTCAGTGCTGAATTGGGAATCTACAGTTGAAATTTCCCCCTTTATTTTCTAGGAATACATTTCAGTCATTAGCTAATCACATAGAATCGCTTCAAGCCAGCCATGAAAGTCATGTAACCAAGTACTTTCCAACTACACAAATATAGAAATACTATGTGTAACTTCCAGGAAATGTGTTACTGAGTGGGCATGGCCCTTCCCATTTTCCTTTTTTGCTGGAATGCAGGTATGGTAGCTGGACCATGAGTAACCATTTTAAGTCATGGGTAAAAACCACATGTTAAGAATGGAAAAATGACAAGATATAGGGTATATGAGTGCCTAATAATTATGGTGCCATCAGGAGTGCCTGGGTAGCTAAGTCATTTAAGTGACCATCTCTTGGTTCCGGCTCAGGTCCTGGTTTCAGCATCCTGAAATTGAACCCAAGTCTGGATCTGGGGATCTGTGCCCAGTATAGAGTGTGCTTGAGATTTTCTCTCCTCCTCCCTCTGCCCCTTCCCCCACGTGTGTGTGTGTGTGTGTGTGTGTGTGTGTGTGTGTGTGTGTGTGTTCTCGCTATCTCTCTCAAATAAATAAATAAAATCATTAAAAAAAAATTATGGTGCCATCACACTCTTCTTACACTGTTTCTACAGGATCTTATTTACCTGAGAGTGAACTTAATTTTCATCAGGTTTAAGACATTTATTTGAGTTTCTTTTACTTGGAAGCCAATATTAACCTTAACTTACATTGTGCTATCATGTATGGGCTTTTTATCTCCTTGTACATTTTAAAACACATATGATCTAGGGCTTCTGGATGGCTCAGTCAATTCAGTGTCCAGCTCCTGGTTTCAGCTCAGGTCATGATTTCAGGGTCCTGGGATTGAGCCCTGCATCCAGCTAGCTCATCGTGGAGTCGGCTTGTTCCTCTCCCTTTGCTCCTCCCTCTGCTTCCTCTCTCTTTCTCTTTCTCTCTCAAATAAATAAAATCTTCTAAAAAAATAAAAATAAAGCACGTATGGTTGATTTAAACTTTACACACAATGAATATGAAATGTAAAGTAAAAGGATATGATTTTCTTTAATGATTGTAATTAAGTTGATCTTAATTCATCTTTAATTCCACTGGTGGTAGGTTCTCTAGGGTATTAAAATATTTCTTCTGATTTAAAGTGTACCTTTGAGTAAATAGCAAGACATTTTTCTTTTCTCAGGAGGGTTTTCTTATAGTCCTTTTTCAAACACTTTGAAGGAAGCTCAGTTTTCCTCACACAACCCTGTGGATCCTTGCTGGACCCCCTGAAATGGATGACATCCTACTTACCAGTTGGCAGTGTTTGGGACAAAAGTCCTTGATATTATGAAAGACAAAAATACATTTCATTAAATACCTCAAAATATTATTGGTATTACACCTACATTATCATTCCATGTAAATTATTGTTGTTCTGGGGAAATGTTAACAGTGATAACCTGACAGGCAATAACTTAACTTATCATGGCCTTTTGAAGAAATTGCTAGAAAAAATATCTTGGAGATATAAATTCACTTATGCAACACAGAAAAAAAATAGAGCAAAGTTGTTTTCTCTGTTGTTTTCAATTTGTTCTTGATCTGAAATTGACAGCGTCCTTTCCTGTGAGTCTTTTGAAACCTGCAAATGCCATGTATACACAGAATTGAAGTTATCAGACTAGAGACTCTACTGATCTTTCCCTGGTTTTAGATGTGGTTTGAAAGGATATCCTCAATACCATTCTATCAAGAGGAATATAAACATCTTGCAGAGCATTAAAGATGGGCAATTTTTGAAGCTGTGGTTCACAGCCTCTCACTCAGCTTATAAAATGCTAGTTTATGACTTCAAGTTAATGCCTGTTAACATCATGTAATATGGATTCATGGTCATTCAGTTTTAACCCAAACTTCAACATAATTGACTTTTAGTGGAGCTTTATTCAGAACAATGTGATGATTTTAATAGCAAATACGCAAACTCAGCAGGGAAAATGTGCAGATGCATTTCAGGCATTCTTTGAAAAATCAATGTACAGTGTGCAAGATGTTAGGTTTCAGTTGGTCAAATCAGTAAGTTCTGGATGTACATGGTTTTGTGATTCTTTTGGTTATCCCCAGGAAGAACATAAGAGCTGTTTTTTTCACATCTATACAAAATGTAAAAAATGTTTACAGTAATTTAAAATTATGTTACTTAAGTTACTTCTGTAATCCCTGGACATTTTCTTTCTTTCTTTTTTTAATGAATGTAATATCATGGAAAGAATTCTGATCAGAAAATCTTGTTTTCAAACACAGTTCTACCACTAGCTCTGCCACTAGCATTTTTAACTTAGAGAAGTCACATACAACTGCAATATCATGCACTGGTTATTTTATTGTCCTAATTTATTTATTGTTAATCAATTTTTGAATGAATAATTCATGTCCATTATACAAAAGTCAAAATACAGACATTTACAAACTAAAATATCAGACTGCTTTCAGTATGTCAGTTAGCCAGTTGTCTTCCAGAGACAGTCATGGTTAGAAGTTTTTTATGTATTCCTATAAAGGCTTTCTATATGCATAAAGCATATGTATAAACAATTATTATTTATTGAAATGTATAAATATGATGACTTACTAAGCACTGTTTACATCTTGATTTTTTATTTAAGCTATCTTGATGATTCCATCTTAGCATTCACATTAATCATAACCCCAATCCTGAAATTGACCCTGTTTCATTATATAGTTACTATAATTTATTCAACCAATTATTTATTAGTAGGCATTTATTTAGTTTATTTCTATTTTTTTCCTATATTAAGGAATGTTACAATGAATAGTCTTAAGTATATTATTTTGGATTCACTACTGTCATGTTTGGAGCATGAATTCCTAAAATTTGAAGCTTGAGTGGTTATGGCTAACATTGCCTCATGTAATTTGCATCATCTAATACCCTCATAAACAGTGTTTGAGAATTCTAGTCCTCTTTGCCCCATCAAAACACAATATTATCAAGTTATTTTACTGGACATATAAAAATGGTATCTTTGTAACCTGGGTCGCTCAGTTGGTTAAGTGCCTGACTCTTGATTTTGGCTCACGTTATGATCTCAGGGTTATGAGATTGAGCCCTGCATTGGGAGCCTGCTTAAAATTCTCTCTCACTCTTTCTCTCTTAAAAAAAAATCTGATGACTGTCTTGTACATTTACCTTATACAAATATTTTTGGTCATTTTTTTCTGCTTAGAAGCTATTTGAATTATTCTTTTGGTTAAAATAATTGTTCATATCCACTGTTTTATTAGGCTCTTTGTTTTTTCTTTCTCATTTTTATATGAGATTTTTGTATACTGCTGAAATTAGACCTTTGTGATATGTCTTGAAAATATTTTCCCAGTTTCTCATTTCTTTTTTGACTTTGCTTATGGTGATTTTTTTCCATTCACATTTTTAATATAATAACAGCTATCAGTCATTAAGTTATTGTGTTTAGTCAATTTGTCCAAATTTTAATGTCTTCTCTATTGTAGAATTTATTTTAAAATTAATGTACTCTTCCAAGACGTATTTGTATCTTTTTGTTTAAAGCCTGTATTTGTTAGGGAGAGAGAGCACAAGCAGGGGGAGGAGAGAGGGAGAGGGAGAATCAGACTCCCCACTGAGCAGGCAGCCAGATGTGAGACTCCATCCCAGGGCCCTGGGATTATGACCTGAGCTGAAGGCAGAAGCTTAACCAACTGAGCTACCCAGGTGCCCCCTTCTAAAGACATTTTTATTAATTTGAATTTTATATTTGAGTCTTGATTCTATCTATAATTTATATTGGTATAAAAAGAAGATAGGTAACCTACTTTTTTATAAACTACCCAATTGCCATAAATTATTTATTAAGATACCTTGGATCTCTCTCATATATATAGTGTTATTGTCTTGTTTGAGGGGAACTGATGAGTAGATGTAACTGAGAAAGACTCTTATGAAGTTTCCCTGAACTTTGTTAACATTTTGGTAAACGTTTGGTTCAGAAAAAAAACATTTTGTCACAATATGCAACTTCCAAAAATACAAATTAAATATCGGCTCTTTACAAAGCAGAGACTATGTCATGTAGTAATCAGAATTCTTTGCAAGCAGTAGAAAACCAACAACAACATCTAACTACAGTGGAAGCTGGATGAGAGTATTCTTTCTTCCTCCTTGGGAAGGTAGGGAGTTACCAAAATGTAAGGAGAATATACAAAAACATCACAAATGTCCATATTGTATACTTCAATTAATTTGGTTCTCACTATAACCCTATGAAATAAGGATCAATTATAATACCATCTCCATTTTACAGATAGGGAAATGAGAGCCCAGAGAGGAAGTAAGAAATTTATATTCATATCATTCACTGTACTTGATATTCCATGTTATCCCATTTAATCCTCACTAATCATTGACTAAGTTAGTTATCCTTATGTTATAGATAATGTAATTGGGTGTTAAAATGGTTATGTGAATTGCTAATGGTCACAATGCTAGTAAATTACAGAAGGCAGATGAAAATCTATGTCACGTGACTCTATGGTCAGTATTATTTCCAATGTACTAGATTGCCTTTATAAAAATATAATATCATAAACCAGAAAAGTAAATTATTTGAATGTCAGCTGGTGTCTGAAAAGCAGTATTCAGACTTCTTGTAAATTATTAACTTAGATTACAACATATGTAGGCAAAAGTACTTTTATATTTTGGATAATTAATGGGAAATCAAATGCTTGAAAATTTAATGGTAATGCTATTTATAGAATATCAATTATTGCAGTATTAAAGCAATATTATTTTCATTTTTGTTCTAGTAAAAAGAGACCACTGTTTATGAGTTAACAATCTGAAAATGGCTATACTGCATCAGACCCTGATCTTCCAGATATTTGACACTGTGAAACTAATGAGTTTGGCTGTACTATAAGTTGGATTATTTGGGAATTTTAAGATATGGAATGTCCTTAGTATAAGTCAGACTATTTCATATCTAGGGAGGAAGTTCAGATTTAGAAAGAAGTAAGTATTTCTAAAACACTGGGGTATTCTGATGTGCCTCCTAAATTGAGAATCATATTTTAAAGTTTTCTAAAAATACTTGCTTGGCTTACTCTTTGTTATTCACTTTGAAAGAAATGACAGTTCAAAGCCTCTCAGTAGAAAAAGTATCTTTCCTCCTTCAGAAGCCTGTTTTACCTTCTTCTTTTCCATTCTACATTAACTTATATTTAATCTCAATTCTTATGGTGATATTTTGTATGTACAAATACCTTTGAAATTATAAAATTCAATGAATGAACTGCTTTCTGGAATTTTTATAAACATTATAATTGTGGTTTCGATTTTTGTTTATTTCATCTTTTATGCTAATGGCTACAGCAGACTCCTACTATCCCCAACCCTTCATTTATTTGTAGTCATATCCAAGGCATAATTCTCCAAAGTCCTCCTCATCAAATAGTCCAGTAAACGCTCCATGCTTATTCACTTCTCACTTTTGCTTGGTTCCCCTCTACTAAGGAGGGATGTTTCTGTTACAGCAGTCCTATGATCTTGTACTCTGCACTGCCTTCCCTTTTTTCTGCTTCCCCCAGGCTGTTGTAGGCACAACAGTGTGGTCTGCTGCTTCTCCTGGAGCCCTATCTCAGTTTCTGCTCTTTTTTTTTTTTTAATTGTTACTAAAATGTTTTTTTCCAGTGTTCCAAGATTCATTCCCCATTCCCCACACCCAGTGCTCCATGCTTTAGATGTCCCCAGTACCCACCACCAGGCTCTCCCATCCCTCCACCCCCCTCCCTCCAAATCCCTCAGTTGGTTTCTGTGTCCAAAGTCTCTGTTGTTTCGTTTCTCTCCCTGGATTACCCTAGTTCCCATTTACTTTCCTTCTCCTGCTGTCCTCCAGGTTACCCCTCATGCACCGCAAGTAAGTGAAACCATGCGATACTTGACTTTCTCTTCTTGGCTTATTTCACTCAGCATAATCTCTTCCAGTCCAGTCCATGTTGCCACAAAAGTTGGATATTCATCCTTTCTGATGGAGACATAGTATTCCACTGTATATATGTACCACATCTTCTTTATCCATTCATCTGTTGATGGGCACCTTGGCTCTTTCCACAGTTTGGCGATTGTGGCCATTGCTGCGATGAACATTGGGGTACATATGGCCCTTCTTTTCACTACATCCGTATCTTTGGGGTAAATGCCCAGTAGTGCAATTGCAGGGTCATAGGGTAGCTCAATCTTTAATTTTTTAAGGAATCTCCACACTATTTTCCAAAGCGGCTGCACCAGTTTACATTCCCACCAACAGTGTAAGAGGGTTCCCCTTTCTCCGCAGCCTCTCCAATACTTGTTGTTTCCTGTCTTGTTAATTTTGTCCATTCTAACTGGTGTAAGGTGGTATCTCAGTGTGGTTTTGATTTGAATTTCCCTGATAGCAAGTGACACTGAACATTTTTTCATGTGTTTGTTAACCGATTGTATATCTTCTAGGAGAAGTGCCTCTTCATGACTCTTGCCCATTTTTTGATGTGTTCATCTTCTTTTTGGGTGTTGAGATTGAGTAGTTTTTATAGCTCTTGGATACCAGCCCTTTGTCTATAGTGTCATTTGCAAATATCTTCTCCCATTCTGTGGGTTGCCCCTTTGTTTTGTTGACTGTTTCCTTTGCTGTACAGAAGCTTTTTATTTTGATGAAGTCCCAGAAGTTCATTTTCGCTTTTGTCTCCTAGGCCTTTGGAGACGTGTCTTGAAAGAAGTTGCTGTGACCGATGTCAAAGAGGTGACTACCTATGTTCTCTTCCAGGATTTTGATGGATTCCTGCCTCACGTTGAGGTCTTTCATCCATTTGGAATTTGCCTTTGTGTGTGGTGTAAGAGAATGGTCTAGTTTCATTCTTCTATATGTAGCTGTCCAATTTTCCCAGCACCATTTATTGAAGAGACTGTCCTTTTTCCACTGGATATTTTTTCATGCTTTGTCAAAGATGATTTTCCCATAGATTTGTGGGTCCATATGTGGGCTCTCCACTCTGTTCCATTGGTCTGTTTCCCTGTTTTTGTGCCAGTACCATGCTGTCCTGAGAATCACAGCTTTGTAATAAAGCCTGAAATCAGGTAATGAGATGCCCCCAGCTTTGCTTTTCTTATTCAGCAATTCCTTAGCGATTCGGAGTCTTTTTTGGTTCCATATATATTTTAGGATTGTTTGTTCCAACGTTTTGAAGAATGTTGGTGGAATTTTGATTGGAATGGCATTGAAAGTACAGATTGCTCTGGGCAGTATAGACATTTTGACAATGTTTATTCTTCCGATCCATGAGCATGGAATGCTCTTCCATCTTTTTGTGTCTTCCTCAATTTCTTTCATGAGTGTTCTGTAGTTCCTCGAGTACAGATCCTTGACTTCTTTGGTTAGGTTTATTCCTAAGTATCTTATAGTTTTTGGTGCTATAGTAAACGGAATCGATTCTCTGATTTCCCTTTCTATTTTTTCGTTGTTAGTGTATAAGAATGCAACTGATTTCTGTGCATTGACTTTGTATCCTGCCACATTACCAAATTGTTGTATGAGTTCTAGTAGTTTGGGGGTAGAGTCTTTTGGGTTTTCCACATAGAGTATCATGTCATCTGCAAAGATAGAGAGTTTGACTTCCTCTTTGCCAAGCTGGATAACTTTTATTTCTTTCTGTTGTCTGATTGCTGTTGCTAGGACTTCTAACACTATGTTGAACAGTATTGGTGAGAGTGGGCATCCTTGCTTTGTTCCTGATCTCAGAGGAAAGACTGTCGGTTTTTCCCCATTGAGGATTATATTCCCTGTGGGTTTTTTGTAGATAGATTTTATAAGATTGAGACATGTTCCCTCTATCCCTATACTTTGAAGAGTTTTGATCAGGAACGGATGTTGTATTTTGTCGAATGCCTTTTCTGCATCAATTGAGAGTACCATGTGGTTTTTCTCTCTTCTCTTATTGATTTGTTCTATCACGTTGATTGTTTTGCGAGTGTTGAACTACCCTTGCATCCCTGGGATAAAACCCACCTGGCCAAAGTGGATAATCTTTTTAATGTATTGTTGGATCCTGTTAGCAAGGATATTGTTGAGAATCTTGGCATCCGTATTCATCAGCGATATTGATCTGAAGTTCTCCTTTTTGATGGGGTCTTTGTCTGGTTTGGGGATTAGAATGAGGCTGGCTTCATAGAAAGAGTCTGGAAGTTTTCCTTCCGTTTCTATTTTTTGAAAGAGCTTCAGGAAAATCGGTGTTATTTCTTCTTTAAATGTTTGGTATAATTCCCCAGGGAATCTGTCTGGGTCTGGACTCTTGTTTTGGGGGAGGTTTTTGATCACTGCTTCAATCTCATTACGAGATATATGTCAATTCAGTTTGTCAATATCTTCCTGTTTCAGTCTTGGTAGTTTATAGGTTTCTAGGAATGTGTCCATCTCTTCTAGGTTGTTAAACATATTAGCATATAATTGTTGATAGTAATTTTTGATGATTGTTTCTATTTCCTTGGTGTTAGTTGTGATCTCTCCCCTTTCATTCATGATTTTGTTAATTTGGGTCTTCTCCCTTTTCTTTTGGGTTATTTTGGCCAATGGTTTATTGATCTTACTGATTCTTCCAAAGAACCAGCTTCTAGTTTCGTTGATGCGTTCTACTGTATCTATAGTTTCTGATTCATTCATTTCTGCTCTAATCCTTATTATGTCCCGCCTTGTGTGGGTGGTTGGTTTAATTTTTTGTTGATTTTCCAGTTCTTTAAGGTGTAATGAGAGTTGGTGTATTTGGGATTTTTCAATTTTTTTGAGGGAGGCTTGGATGGCTATGAATTTCCCCATTAGGACGGCCATTGCTGTATCCCATAGGTTTTGGATCAAAGTATCTTCATTCTTATTGGTTTCCATGAAGTGTTTCAGTTCTTCTTTGATTTCTTGGTTGATCCACATATTCTTGAGTAGGCTCATCTTTAGCTTCCAATTGTTTGATTTTCTCCTGAACTTTTTATGGTGATTGAGTTCCAGTTTCACGGCATTGTGGTCAGAGAATATGCAGGGAATAATTTCAATCTTCTGGTATCGGTTGAGCCCTGATTTGTGACCTAGTATGTGGTCTATTCTGGAGAAAGTTCCATGTGCACTCGAGAAGAATGTGTATTCTGCTGTTGTAGGGTAAAATGTTCTGAATATATCTATGAGATCCATCTGGTCCAATGTGTCATTCAAGGTTATTGATTCTTTGTTGATTTTTTGTTTAGATGATCTGTCCATTGAAGAGAGTGGTGTGTTAAGATCTCCTACAATTAATGTATTTGCATCAATATGATTCTTTATTTTGTTTAACAGTTGGCTTATGTAGTTGGCTGCTCCCATGTTAGGGGCATAAATATTTACCATTGTTAGATCTTCTTGATGTATAGTCCTTTTAAGAATGATGTACTGTCCTTCTGTGTCTCTGACTACAGTCTTTGGACTAAAATCCAATTTGTCTGATATGAGAATCACTACCCCAGCTTTCTTTTGGGGTCCATTGGCATGAAAGGTGGTCTTCCATCCCCTCACTTTCAATCTGGAAGTGTCTTTAGATTCAAGATGAGTCTCTTTTAAACAGCATATGGATGGGTCCTGTCATTTTATCCAGTCTGCAACCCTGTGTCTTTTTATTGGAGCATTTAGGCCGTTCACATTGAGAGTGATTATCATGTTGCTTACGGAGTTCATGTTTCTATAGATTACCTCTGTATATTTCTGTTTTGTGTCGCTCTTGGGTTCGTTTCTCCTCTGTAGAATCCGCCCTAGTATTTCTTGTAGTGCTGGCTTGGTGGTTGCATAATCTTTTAGACCTTTGCAGTCTTGGAAGCTCTTTATATCTCCTTCCATTTTGAAAGTCAACCTTGCTGGATACATTATCCTTGGTTGCATATTTTTATCATGTAACTCCCTGAATATGTCTTGCCAGTCCTTTCTGGCTTTCCAGGTTTCTGTGGAAAGGTCTGATGTTATTCTGATGGTCCTCCCTCTATAGGTTAGGGATCACTTTCTCCTAGCTGCCCTTAAGACATATTCTTTGGTTTTGTGATTCGAGAATTTTACTATTATGTGCCTGGATGTTTTTCTGGCCTCATTGATCTTGGGGGGTGTCCTCTCTACTCTCTACTTCTAGGACATGAATATTTTTTTCATTCCCCAGATTTGGGAAATTTTCATCCATGATTTATTCAACAATATCTTCTAGGCTTCTCTCTCAATTCCTTCAGGGATTCCAATAATTCTGATATTGGAGCATTTCATGGCATCATTTATTTCCCTTATTCTGTTTTCTTGGGATTTTAGCTGTTTGCTCCAAGACTTCTCTTGCTCTTCCTTCTTAATCCGTCTGTCTTCTAAATCACTGATAGGATCTTTAGCTTCACTTACTCTGGCTGTTAGCATATTTAAATTAGATTGCATCTCATATATAGCCTTTCTGACCTCAGCTTTCACTTCTGTTACTATGGCTTCCACTTTGAGACTAATGTTCTTTTCTAAATTGATCATTGCTTGGACTATTGCTGCCCTGAATTCCATTTCTGTCATATTGTTTATGTTCATTTCCAGTAATTCTGTGACCGAGGTTGCTGTCTTGGGGTTCTTCTTCTGTTGGGTGTTCCTCCTCCGAGTCATTGTGGCGAGGAGTGGTTGAGGGGGTGTATGGCTAAGTATATCAGCCACTATCTAGATGGATTGGTCGTTGGAAGGTTTTGGAGCAACCAGAATTCACTACTGAATAGGGAGGATAAAGAAAAAAGAAAACGGAAGAGAGGAAGCAAGAAAAGAAACCCCTGCCAGAGCGGGGCCCGGTGGTAGGATTTATATGGTACAAAACTGTTACAGGGTAAAGAAAAAGGGTTATCAAGGGTAAATGAAGAGATCAAAAAGCGAAGCCCAACCTATATGACCCCTAAGACCAGTATTTATTTAATACAAAAGCAAAGACAATTACACAAACACACTGACAAACTAGAAGGGGAAGGTGAGGTCAGACACTCCTTGTGGGCAAGGAATGCGTTTTCCACGCTCCCGAGTTTGTCTTGTTATTATTGTTGGAGGAGCCCACTTTCAAAAGATATAGGGGGATTAGAACTGGTTGTATATAGGGGTAGTATTGAATAGGGATGGGCGATTGTTGAAGCTTGGATCTACATGTACACGTAAAAGAGAGAATAAAGGAAAGAGGAGAGAAGAATGGGAAAAACAGAGAAAGCAAACAGGGAAACCATAGGCAACAACAAAAGCAGAAAATACAGGAGTGTGTTTGAAAAAATTTCAGGGTAAAAAAGAAAAAATGTTATGGTGTGTTGTATTGAGTATAACGTTGTGATAAGAAGGGGGTTAAAAATTGAAAGTAGAAAAATCATGAGAATGTATTTTTAAGCTTAAAATGGAAGCTTTAAAAGTAAAAATAGGGGCACCTGGGTGGCTCAGTTGGTTAAGCCACTGCCTTCGGCTCAGGTCATGATCCCGGAGACCCGGGATCGAGTCCCACATCAGGCTCTCTGCTCGGCGGGAAGCCTGCTTCTCCCTCTCTCACTCCCCCTGCTTGTGTTCCCTCTCTAGCTGTGTTTCTCTCTGTCAAATAAATAAAATCTTTAAAAAAAAAATAAAAGTAAAAATAGAAAAAGTTTAAAAAAGTAAATAAGGTGGAAAACTCTATCAATGAGTTGTAGGGCTTTTGGTACTTGTAGTCAGTGCCAGTAGTTTAATAAATTGCCTTTCCCCTGATTTGGGGTTTTGCAGTTTGAGTGTTGTTCTCCTGAGCTTCTGGCTTGCTTTCTGGGGGCAGGGCCTGCCGCACAGATTCAGTCCTTCTACCTGGGCTGCGTCTCTCCACCCCCTTGCTAGAGACTGGTCTCAATGGTAACCAGCTTATCAGGTTACAATTCTCTGGTACCGGAGCGTTGTTCTTTTACGTCTTTTTTCAGCTGCTGAGGAAGTCAGGTCGGAGCAAGTTGTCTGCGCCCAGACCTCCCTCCCAGAGAGAGCATCTACACAGAGAGGGGCTCTTTCCCTTTCGTGGTTGGCAGCCTGTCACAGCCGGGCTGGCGCAGATGTTGTATTGATTTCTGCCCACGCCGCCACTTGTCGCTTCACTCCCGCACCTCAAAACCACAACTCGTTTTGGATCGCGTGACCTTGTCTGTGCCCCTGTATCCGCGGCCTCTCTGGTCCCATGCAAGTCTGTAAAATCGCCTTCCCTGGGGGGTCGCGCCCAGCCCACGGGGTGGAGAGAAGCGGGAGAGAAAGGCAGCGGCGGAAAAATAGAATCCACGCCCGCCGCTCTTGCGGCGGCTGCGGCTGCGAAGGAAATAAAATTTTCAAAAGAATCCTTGCCTTGCCACAGGCTCTGCTGTGTTCCTGTTTCTGTCTCGCCCTGATTCAGACCGTAATCTGATATTATTCCTCACTTAGAGCACTTTCGTGTTGGGGTATTTGTTTTCAATGGTTCAGCTCTTTGGGCTTCCTCCCCCACACCCCTCTCTCTGGGGGCAAGACTCCGGTACCTCTTACTTGTTTCTATCTTTTTGCCGATGGTCTTTGTGTCCCGTGGTGATCCAGAAGTGCGAAATATCACATTTCAGGCTGATTTCATGGGTGCTCACAGTGGTCCTGTTGTGATTTTTTTCCTGGAATTCAACTCTCTTCAAGGAACTCCCTGAAATGTGGCCACCTCGCCTTCCACCATCTTCTTCCCCCCAGAGTGGATTTATTTTTAATTGGTGCCATAATTCTGTTACCTACCAGATCCTACTTCTTATTCAACATTTCATTTTTCTATGTGCTAGAACCAGTATAAGTATACAGCTATACCACAAGTGTTCAGCACGGAACTAAAAAAAAAATGTGATTCTATTTTTATCTTAGGTCTATATTTATTATTGTCCGCATTTCCATCACCATCATCATCATCAGACTGTCTTCATCCTATAACTAATTCTTCAGCAATCTGGTGGAAACTCTGAGCTTGGTTTTTCCCACCTTCCTCTATAAAAAATAGGCTAGTCACATACTTTTTCTCTGTACCCTAATGTTCATGGTAACTATCTTTGTGACTCAAAGATGCAACATTAAAAAACATAAGGGTCTGCCTAATTTTAAAAAAATTAAGAAGCTAATAGAAACTTTATTTATGTTAGTATGAGTTCAGGCTTCTAAATGCCCACCAGGGAACTGATCAAACAAATGGCCTAACTATAGCTGTTTGAGCAGTGCTGCTGAACACGATGACCATAAGGAGGGCATTTCTTCTGAAATCTCTGTGTAAACAACTGGTTAAATAGACTCAATAAACTGAAACCAAAGGACTGGCTAGACAGCTCCTTTTGAAGGAGAAACCCACGACCTTTTCTGATTGTCGAAAGAGAAAATAAAGGATCCAAGGATAAAGAGAGGCTATCAACTAACTTATAATCCTTGTCACCATATAATGGTTTCATTATTAGAAATTGTTTTCTATTTCTGTCTTCTGATGTTGGATTTACCCTTGGCTTCAAATTATCAGATGCATGTCCATAATTAATTTATTTTTAATAGGTCCCACTGAGTTGACAGGCCACTAATTGAAACAAGTTAATTCTGGTCACAGTTTCTCATAACTGGAGGGAACAATGCAGGGATAGGGAGCAAAGATGAATAATGAAAGATTGTATCTCAGTCTCACTTCAAAAGTTCAGCTGCAGTGAGGGTTCAGTGATGAAACTAGAACGGAGTATCCTAATGGATACACTGGTTGGTAAGTAGAGCCACCACAAACCCTGATGGAAAATAAAAAGGTATGACTAAAGCAGAAGGACTGTCTAGAGGTTCCCTAAGCTTGATCCTAAGAGTCACATGGACAAACTTGAGTCACTATGGTGGAATGTTGTCATTTAATATCATTAGCTTTTATCTAACACGTTCATAGATTAATCCACAAGTATTTATCAAGGGCATTTATCTGTAAAGGTACACTGCTTTAAGTAGCTTTGAAGAAAAAAAATTGAATATATTGGGCAGAGGTACTGACTTCAGAGAATTCCCAATTGGGAGAAAGTTAACATAGTTACAAATAAAATGAAACCTTAGAATTAAGAAATAATGCAATGTGAAATCTGTTCTCACTACAGAGTTAATCTCTTCTGTGACATTAATATCTTCTGTAATATTTCTAAAATATTGTTGCACAATTTCTCTTTAATCACAAGTGACGGGATTCACTGATTCTTAAATTCTGGGGGCAGTATATTCTATTTGGACCATTTAAATACTAACAAAATTCTACCCCCTATTAAATTAATTTCCATAATTTCTGCTTATTGGCCTGCATTGTGACTCCCATGACTGTCATAATTTCATAGTATTTATCTAATCCTCTTCTCCAAGGCTGTGATTTTAAAATGTCATAATGCCCATTAGGCCTCTACTAGGTCTTTTCTTCTCTCAGATTTTTCCTTTCAGTTGAAACTTCCCATAGGGAAGTCATATGATGTCATCCCAAAAGCTGTTATTATCAGTCTTTCTTTCCCTGTTGACCTCTCATTCTTCAAGGTTCCACGAGTTTTCTGAGAACAGTAATGCTGAAGCCAAAAATAATTGCTTCTTATTCTCTTCAAGTTGGTACTTCTCAAGCCATAAGTAAAAATCCTCTGATTTACTAGCTTTATCCACATAATTATATTAATATTTTTTTGCCATACTTTGGTCAGTTTCCCCTACATTGTACTTTTGTTCTGCTCCACAAATTTTAAGTGTGAGATTTATTCTACTAAATAAGTATATTGCTGATATACAGACTCACTGACCAGTATTAAAGTCTCTTAAAACTAGGAAGATTCATGTGACTGTATAATGTAGATGGCAGAATTAAGGAGAAAGTGTGATAAGTTGAAGTGGGTGGGTTAAGTTTACTGAAGGAGGAATAAGCATTGATTTTGCTGAAAGAAGGTTAGAGCATATGAAAAGGGAATATGAGAAGAAATGTAATAAAATGTAAAAGATCTCAGGAGAAATGAGAATTTTAGATAAAATGATAAGAGGGAATTCAATTCCAATGTCACTACTAACTCAAGATTCTTCTCAAAGTTTTAGAAATGCTGGAAGGCATTGTTTCCAGAATGGAGACCACTCAGGAATGGTTATTTGCTAGATAATCTGGGATTCATTAGTTCTCAAATTAAAAGGGGCAATATACCCATTACTGTGATCCTTCTGCTCTTCACATACAGAAAGCAGAAATGTTCAAGAAAAGGATAGGGCCATAACCCTGATGATTGCATTGCTATCTACTCAAGAGCAAATCAATTTAATGTTATTTTTCTTGAGCAACTTAACTGGGTTGACCAGTACTCTAGTCCTCATGTGAACTGAGACCAGAAGATGTTGTGGATCCAGTAAATCACAGTAACAGACAACATCAAGTAACATGCAAGTAACAGCAGTCCTTTCTTCTGATTCCCATTGTAAAAAACAGCCAATTCACAAGAACAGACTATAATCCTCATATTTTTAAACAAATCCACATCTTTATATACATCCAAATAGCAATTTTAAATTCAGGTACTCCAGAAGATATTTTAATTGACAAATTGCTTATTCCAGTAAATGGAAATTTATTTAATAAATAAATTAGGGGTACCTGTGTGGTTCAGTCAGTTAAGTGTCTGCCTTCTACATCGGTCATGATCCCAAGGTCCTGGGACTGAGCCCCAAATTAGGCTCCCTGTTCAGGATGGAGTCTGCTTCTCCTTCTCCCTCTGCCTGCTTCTCTGCCTACTTGTGTGCTCTCTCTGTCAAATAAATAAATAAAATCTTTAGAAAAAGAAATTAAATTCTATTTAAGAGCTAATAATATTAATCAGTTGCAGACAATCTATAATAGTTAAGCTTATACTATTGCTTCTCTGAGGAAGGATTAAACAATAAGGGCAAGGATAGAAAACAAGCAAACAAACAAATTGTGTGTGTGTGGGGGGGTCACTTATAGGAATCCTTGATTACAAATCGTAATCTATCTGGGCTTCTACCTTGCAGGATAAGTTCTGACCTTGGTGTGCCAACCTGTAAACTCATAATTTGTCCAGAAAAGACTGACAATAGCAGTTCAAGAAAAAAACAGATAGCTGAGCATAGGAAAATGCTAACATTTTGAGAGGTGTTCCAGTTGTTCTTTCAGGACTAAATTCAAGTTAGAGAGCCCAGCACACAATTCTGCTGTTAAAGTGTGTATAAACCAGTCTGCTTCATCTGTCAGTCATCCATTGCCTAAAGTTGAGGACTGTGAATCTGGCTAGTACATATGCCAGAAGAATATGTTGATCTATTCATAAGAGGATTCCTCTATTCACTTCCAATGGGGTTTTCAAGTTCTGTTGGACTTGCAGAAATTGAGAGGAAAACAACCCTCAAAAATGTTAGGAGTTTCCTGCCTGTCCTTGACTGATAAAAGTCATTTGCCCAGCAAGGAACATTTAGAAATCATAAGAGAAAGTTAGTTATAAAACATCCAGTGTAATTGCTATGAGTAACTTGAAAGTTATCCTTGAAAGCTACCTTTGGATTGCCATATGTCAGGTGGGTCTTTCTGCCAATGCTTCCCTGATTTATCTGTAGAAGTAATTCTACCCATTAGCAAAGGCTTATACTGCTGTCAAGATCCACTAGAATACACAAAAGACAGTACACATTTTAAATATTTTAATTTTATTATGTTAAACAAAAATTTCTTGGGTGCCTGGGTGGCTCAGTGGGTTAAGCCTCTGCCTTCAGCTGAGGTCATGATCTCAAAGCCCGCATGGTTCTCTGCTCAGCAGGGAGCCTGCTTTCTCCTCTCTCTCTGCCTGCTTTTCTGACTACTTATAATCTCTCTGTCAAATAAATAAATTAAAAACAAAATTTCTTAGTTATTCCTGCCACCATAGAGTTTTAATTAGACAGGTAAAATATTTTTTTTAGAAATGACCTATTGTATCCATTTATATATATTACATGGAGACATGGGAAGTTGTGTTTTGCTGTTAATTTGTTTTATTTTTTACAAGAACAAAGGTACAAAATCAACTGCCTGCTGGTATTCTGAATAAAATGTCCTTTGCTCCTTTTATATTTTATTTCAAGAGTATTGAGAAGAGTATTGAGAATGGGATAAAACTTTGCTACCAGCATCATAAGAAGAGAATGTTAAAGCCATGGAATCTAGAAATAAAACTGATGAATGATATGATAGTAGAGGAAGGAGGCATGTACAACTGATAAACCCACCACACAATATAAGTACACTTTTGCCTTAATTTATAACCCCATATTTTTCCTGGGCTCCTTGCCTCTAAAAATCACCATACTGCCTTTAATTCTACCAGATGCTTCATCTGTGTTCCTTTGATAAATGTGCAGTTTTGTATGTTGTATTTTGTATTGGGAGTTAATTTTTTGGTGTGTGCTGAGAGATAATCATCTAAGAGTAAAACTTGGGCATCACATTTCAGGAGCCTGGAGAAGAACTGTACTAACAGTAGCAGGAGGAGAGCCTGAACCATCCTACACCCATATCATAGTCTTTTAATGGGCAGTTTGAATGTCCTTAAGAAAAACTAGAGCATAAGCCATTTTTGTTAACAATGCTACAAGTTTTAACTTGTTTTTCTGGATACCATTCCTTTGCTTAAGATGACATTTCAAAGACAGTATTTTATTTTTTATCTTTCCCACAATGGGCTGGTATTGTTATGTAAAAAGATAGTATAATAATGTATGGTAATCTTTCCCAATTAGATGTTTCTCAGTAATGCTAAGTGTAATAACTTTTGATTTTGTTGTTATGACCAAAGTTAAAAAGTCAAACAAATGACAAATTCAAACAATTTGAAAGGAAGGAAATAAGATAGGATAGAAGGAAGGATGGAAGGAAGGAAGAAAACCTGGATTCTTAAAGAAATTATCCAGCTAAGAACTCCAACTATGTGTTTAAAACGATCCAGATCTTAAATCTGTATCTGAATATGGGCAGTGTCCTTCTTGAAAAGGCTATAATATGTATGTGAAAGAGAAACATGCATGTGAGGTGAAATCAGCTGAACCCTGAACCCTGAAACCTTTCTGCTCTCATGACTGAGGTGTTTTTATAAAAGTCAAATGGATTCTTCATTTAGATATATAGATAGACAGGAAGAAAGGAGAAAGGAGGGAAAGTAGGAAAGAAAGATGGAATGTCAAGACTAGTAAATTATATTCTATGACTACACAGAAATTAGTAAAAATATTAGATGATATTTATTTTTAAAATTTCTTGAAAATATAAAGGTAGGGTAGTATTATTCCTTTCTAGACAGAATGTAGGATTATAGAATTAATTTCATTTAGCTAATATTCTACCAAACTTAGCCAATAGGAGAATAAATAGACTTCAGTTGCCAAGATTTACATCAAAAGAGCATAGATGACTGAATCAGGAGGCTTCACACCTGATTTGAACTCCAAATCAGTTCATTAATGTAAACTCTAAATCAAAGGCCATAAGCCCTGGGGCTGGTGATAAGGCAGACTGATGTGTAAGCCAGGAGTTCTAAACAACAAATATATCAAAGTTGGAGACTGAACAAACCGTAAAGCCGTTGTCACTGGGCACAGACAGCTGGCTTAAAGCTGGAAATCAGGACAAATAGGCACAGAGCCAAAAGTTGATGCCAGAAGTGGGATACAAACTCCTGACTTTGCCCAGTGGTTAATCTACATAATGCTCAATAATTACCTCCCTGACTGAATCAGTGAATGTTGATAAGCAGTCATCCAGCTGTCCAACCAACAATACGAGGCTTCTGCATCGAAAGACAGGCTTTCAGTTTTAAAGTATATATAATTAATGAAGGAGGATAGTCAATTCAATAATAACCAATGATAATAGTAGTGCTACTAATAATGATGATATATAGCTATTTATTGAGCACTTATTATACAGCAGATACTACAATGAGTCATTCATATATACTATCACACATAATTTTTATTAAAACCCTCTGAAATCATTGGCTAACAATGATTATTGTTGATTATTGATTATTATCCCATTTCTGCTGGCCTAGAGAGATTTAGACATCTCCGAGTCACCAGGCTACTATGTGACAAGGCCTAAATCACATTGAGATATGACTGCTTTTAAAATTTAGAGTCTTCATTCACTAATATGACTTCCATTACTATATATTTATTGAACAGCTGTTATATTTCAGTCAATCCCTAATGTTCTAGCAAAATTTTTAATATGTATTATAAGCATAATATAGGAAGAACTCAAAATCTTAAGTGGTGGGGACAACAAGGATGTGAGAAGAGCTCCAAAATATTGTATTATTATGTTAAGTGAAATGCATGGAGGTACTCTTACATGCTCCTGTGGGTTGAACTGTTTCTCCCCAAAATTCATATGATCAAGACCTAACCCCTATTCCCTTAGTATGCCGTAGTGAAAATAGTATTGCATATGTAATTAAATCCATTAAAGTGTGTCCTAATCCAATATAACTGATGTCTTTATAAAATGGGGAGATTTGGACACAGATACACATACAGTGAAGGCCATAGAAAAATGAAGACAGAGATCAAGGTGACTGTTCTACAAGGAGTGTCAAAGATTTCCAGCAAATCACCAGAAGCTAGGGGAGCATCATGAAACTGATTCTCCCCCATAGCCCCCAGAAGGAAACAACCCTGTCAATACGTTGATCTTGGATTTCTAGCCTCCAGAACTAGAACACAATAAATTTCTGTTGTTTAAGCCACCCAGTTTGTGGTGATTTGTTACAGCAATCCTAGCAAACTGGTGCATACACCTGACATCCATCATGAGATTCACTTTTTGGTGGCACTTACTCAAAGTTTTCATCAAAGTTGCTACTGTTCCAGAGAAGTTCTCATTCTTTGGAGGAGGAGATTTCTCAGGCCCAATCTAGTTGTCTGTATGCCTAATTGTTGTGGGAACATCCTTCATTTCACTCCTTTCTTGTCTTTATCTCTGGTGAATGAATGTCCTTGTCTCCTCCATGGTCACTTTCTTTGATGCTAAGCCCCAAGTCCTATTTGTCTTTTCATCCTGGTACATGCTCAACAGGAACAGCACAAAATCATTGAGATCTGAGCTTGCTGTTAGTAAAACAGGGTGATAAGAGAGAGGTTTAGAAAGAGGAAATAAGAAAACAAATATCCATGGTTTCATAACTTGACATACGTGTTCTGAAATCCAGGTGAATTAGTTGTCAAGCTAGTAGTTTGTCCTTATGATTTTCCATTCACACTGCAAAAGCCTGTGCACCACAGCAGATATCTAGGAAGGAAATTCCATCTGTAAAATATCCCTTCAGAATAGAGCAAACTCTCTTTCCTTTTAAGGTATTCACTGAGAACTTTTCTAACTGCACCCAAAATACATATTAAAGTGTTCAAATATTGCTCGTCAAAATATAGTGAATACAGTAAAGTAAGCTAGAGAAAAGAAAATTTTAAGAGTCTCATAAGGAAGAGAAAATACATTTATAGTGTTGTGCTATATTTGTTGAAAAAATTCTGCATGTAAGTGGACCTGCACAGTTCAAACTCATGTTTTTTAAGAGTCAACTGTCTGTTTTTTGCTTAGAAACATAAGTGTCTGTGTGTCAGATGCACCTTATGTGATGCTAAAGGTAAATTAGCAGGGGAAATGATTGCAACATATTTTCCTGAACAAATGTCAGCCTCCATAATAATAAATCATTTAAATATTGATAAGGATAATACCCTAAAATGATCATATGAGAAAGATCTTTAAGAAGCACTGATAATTCCCAGTGTTGCCATATAGGAAAGTACTTGACATGAGCTCAAATTGCTGTTAGCAGAAGTTGGTAAAAAAAAATAAAAATAGAAAACGTTTCTGGTTACATATATCAAAATCCTTAAACTTATATGCATTTGGCAAAGCAATCCCACTTCTAGGAATCGGTTTTCAGGATGTAATTGCATATGCACAGAGATGAATATACATGTCTGACCATCATATTGTGTTTTAAAAGGAAAGTCTTAAACCATCCTAAATAGTGGGGCTCCTGGTTGGCTCAGTCATTAGGCGTCTACCTTCAGCTCAGGTCATGGTCCCAGAGTCCTGGGATCAAACCCCACATCGGGCTTCCTGCTCGGTGGGAGGCCTGCTTCGCCCTCTCTCACTCCCCCTGCTTGTGTTCCCTCTCTAGCTATGTTTCTCTCTGTCAAATAAATAAATAAAATCTTTTTTAAAAAATCCTAAATAGACAATAATTTGGAACGTACAATGGAATGCTGTGAAAATATTGATATTATATGATATTTGCTATCATATAAACATGAAGCCTTATGTTTTAAAAGTAAATTTACAAAAAGAAGATACATCATTGTCATTATATTTTTGTTTAAAATACTGCACATAAGAATAGTAAGTAGCAATATTTTATAGGTGGCTCTCTCTAGGTAGTTGACTAGGTAATTTTATATTTTATTTACTTAATTTATATATAAACATTGAATTATATGTGCAATAAAGGGTTTTTTTTTAAATAACTTTTTATTGGGGTGCTTAGGTGGCTCAATCGGTTAAGCATTTGACTCTTGATTTTGGCTCAGGTGATGATCTCAGGGTCATGAGATTGAGCTCTGCTCTGGGCATGGAGCCTGCTTAAGATTCTCTCTCCCCCTGTATCTTCCCCCTTGCGTACACATCCTCTCTCTATTAAAAAAAAAAAAAAACACTTTTTATTAATTTGGCTCATGAACAATTTATAATCCACACAGACTGATTATAGCCAAATTTGGGATCTTTTATATTCAACAAAGACTACAAATAAGAATGAATCCCCTAGTATTCCAGTTGTAGCTCTCGTTGAGTTCATCTAAAGTTTAACAGTTATTTAATCTCCAGTCTTGACAGGATTCAGTGGGTGGCTAATTTAACACGGATTGACATCAAAATGTCAGCTTTAGAAATTTTATTCAAAGAATTTTTTTTTTCAGAAAAGATGAATTGAGATAACCTGAGGGGTGAGAATGGAAACAGAGCATTTAATTAGAAAACAAAAACTAACAACAAAAAACCAAGTTTATATTGGTTTCAGAATTTCCAAGACATTCTTGGGCTTTCAGAGAGGAAATAGACCTTATGGAATTAGTAGCTGGCCTCCTCTCCTCCGGTTTCCCCCTCCTTCCCCTAAGTAGTTGGCATTTCTCTAGCAGCTTTAAGAAATCAATTTCCTTGTAGAAAGAGTACCTGTTCAATTTATAGCTTTAATTTAGTAGGTACCCTTCTATATTTTCTAGGAATTTGATTAGTCCAGACACTTCTAAGAAATCAAAATAATTTGGGGCTCCTGGGTGACTCAGTTAGTTAAGCATCTGCCTTTAGCTTAGGTCATGATCTTGGGGTCCTGGGATCGAGCCCCACGTTGGACTCCTTGATCAGCAGGAAGTCTGCTTCTTCCTCTCCTTTTGCCTCATGCTCTCTCTTCTGTCTCTCTCAAATAAAGTAATAAAATCTTTAACCACTGAGCCACCCAGGCGCCCCTAAAGTAATAAAATCTTTAAAAAAGAGTTTACGTTAGTATAAAATACAATAGGATAAGCTACTCGTAATAGTTAATATTCATGATGATTTAGAAATTGCAAATCATTTTTGAATGCATCACTTAATTTATTCCACATAGCAAAATTATAGATATATATTTTTTAATCCCATATTTATAGATGAAGGATTTATCCTGATTATATAGTCATGTATGTTATTCTAGCAATCATAACACAAGAATAACAAATATTTTTTGAGGGTGTCATACATGTGCAAGGCACTTTACTAGTACTTCACATAACTTCTCTCTAGTCTTTACAATGGACTTGAAAATTACCTATTTGCATTCCCATACTAATAAGACACAGAAATGTTAATTTGCTTGAGATCACCTGGCCACTAAGTAGTGTTTTCTTTTTTCTTTCTTTTTTTTTTTAATTGGGGCTTTTTAATTTTTATTTTTTAAACATTTTTCTTATTTATGTGAGAGAGAGTAAGGGGGGAAAAGATCAGTAGGAGAAGCAGACTCCCTGCTGGGCAGGGAGCCCAACGTGGAACTCCATCCTGGCACTCAGGATCATGACCCAAGC
>PITA01015035.1:0-51459 GCA_004023965.1 Spilogale gracilis | reverse complement strand
TAATCTAGGGAGGGAAACGAAACAACAGAGATTTTGAACACAGAAACAAACTGAGGGACTTGGAGGGAGGGGGGTGGAGGGATGGGAGAGCCTGGTGGTGGGTACTGGGGACACCTAAAGCGGGGAGCACTGGGTGTGGGGAATGGGGAATGAATCTTGAAACACTGGAAAAAAAATTTAGTAACAATAAAAATAAAAAAATAAAAAATAAAAAATAAAAAGAAAGTGGGCAAAGAACATGAACAGACAGTACACTGAAAAGGATATACAGATGGCAAGTAAGCACATAAAAATATTTCAACATCATTAGCCATCAGGAAATGCAAATTCAAATCCTACTGAGCTATCACTACACAACTATCAGAATGGCTAAGATAAAACATGATAACACCAAATGCTGGTGGAGATGTGGAGAAACCAGATCACTCGTAGACTGGAATGTAAAATGATACAGCCACTCAGAAAAAAAAAATTGCGATGGCTACTTACAAAATGAAATAACGCTTACTGTACTACCCAGCAATTATATATGGGGGCATTTGCCCCAGACAAGTAAAAACTTGTATTCACTCAAAACCCTGTACATGAATGCTCATAGCAACTGTTTTTGCAATAGCCAGGAATCAGAAACAATCCAAATGTCCTTCCCCGGGGCATTATTCAGTAAACCACGGTGTGTCCACACCATTGAACACTGCTCAGGAAAGCTAGGGGTGCACTCTGGATACATACAACACCTGGGGTGGATCTCAAGGAATTATGCAGAGTGAAAAAAGCCTACCTCAAGAGGTTACCGAATGTATGATTCCACTTATAGGACATCCTTGCTGACAAAATTACAGAGAGGGAGAACGGGGGTCCTGAAGGGGAGGAGAGAGATGGCTGTGGGGACAAGAGGGTAGTGGGAGAGATCCTTCTGATGGAACTGTTGTACATCTTGAGTGTGGTAGTGGACGCACAAATCTATGCATGCGAGAAAATGGCGTAAATTAAACATGTGCACACACACACAAAGTGGTGAAATCTGGGTAAGGGAGTTGGACTGTGTCACTGCCGGTCTCCTGGTCGTACTGAAGAAACACAGGACGTTCACCACCAGGGGAAACTGGGTGAAGAGTACGCAGCCCCTCTCTGCCTTCTTTCTTACAACCCCATGTGAACCTACCGTGATTGCAAAATGAAAAGTTTAAAAAAAAAAATATTGAAGACTGCAAAGAGATTTTGTTGCTGTGGGCCAAATTAAAATGGGGATTATTTTTAGGTATCTATTACATTTAAAACAATAATAAGCCCATCTTGTGTTAATATAGACAAATCATTTTTTATGAAACGTATTTTTTGAAAGGTAGAAGAGTGACATATTTTGCAAATTTACAAATTCTCTTTAATGTCTGGCTTCACAGACAACTGATTCTCTTGTCTGCTGCTGCATTACAATATGTTGTGATAACAGACATCGTGCAGTCTGGAAAATTCCACCGGACACCCATGAAAAATTAAGAGTGAAAAGGGCAAATGATGTCTTAGTGTCTTAGTATTATTATGAAAATAGTTCTGGCCTCATGGATCCCCTCAAAGGGTCTCAGGGCCCCTCGGCGGTCCTGGGACCACACTTTGGAAATTCTTGCATTATTGTGATCATTCTTTCACACATTTGCACCTGCCCTTAGTGAGTGAGGACACGGAGAAGATCTTTTCCATCTTTGTATTCCAAGCACCTTATACAGTGCCTGGCAAAAAGCTGATACCCGATAAATATTTGATGAATCAATGGAATATTAACAACTTGTTAGCCCTTGGAGAGAGCGAGAGAGAAAAGAGAGATCACCAAACTGATTGACAATATAGGCTTTGGACTTTTGAGTTCTGAGTCAGAATAAAGGTCAGAGTGTTCTGGCATAGCTTGGTCCCGAAGAACAAACATCATTCTGAGAAACCAGGAGGCTCCTGGGGCATGAAACATGGGTTTGCGATGACTGAGTGGCCTTTGGGAAAAGGTCTCACTGTGTTGCCCTTTCTCACAAGTCTTGACCTTGAGGCCTCTCCACACCATTCAGAACAAACATGGGGAGCTGGGGGTTTCATAGGCTGTGCAGAGACATAACGAATTCTTTCTCTTGCTTTATTATCCTCCTACACCTAACCCCAGGTCATCCCCAAAACACCCCCTGACGGCCAGTGTCAGTCCACTTGGTCCACAGCCACTCTGGGAAGAGGAAAACAGTTCTACCCACCATGCCAGATTACACACTGGTTCTCATTTCTCATCCAAAGAATTCACCAGAGCACAGTTTAGCAAGGAGCACAGAAAAATAGCCAAAGCTGACTTCGAGTTGCCACTGAAAAATGTTCGTTAGAATCCACTCTGCGTCAGACATCGAGCCAGACCTACGGAATATTCCACCACGACAAAGCTCCACCCCCACCCCACCCCCGGCCCACGGAGCTCGTACTCTACACTATCCAGCAACCAGGGCTCTGAGGTGGAGAGAGAAATCATCTCTCCTAGGATCAGGGAAAGGAGGTGCATTTGATTTTGTCCTTAAAAGGACAAGGCAGGAGAAGCTGTTGCCAGGCAGATGGAGGATGAGCACACGGGAGGTAGCATATTAGGGAAGACAGTCAGTTGTGCTCACACATACCTCAAGTAACAGTGGCTTAATAAAATGGAAGTTCCTTTCTTTTCCCACAGTCCAGACTTAAGTGGTCTAGGGCCCCTGGGGCGACCCCACAGTGTCAGGGACCCAGGCCCCTTCCTTCCTGATGCTTCACCATGCCCGAGACCCAGCCCTCATCCATTCACATGGTTCCAAACCATCACGCCTGTATTCCAGCCGGTGGAAATGGGCAAGTGGAAGGGCAGACATGTTCTTTCCTTCTGGGGGCACAAGTAGGAGGTTGCACGCTTCGGCCCTGCTCACACCCTATGGGTCAGAACACAGTTGCAAGGGAGGCTGGGAAATGGGATTTCAAATTGCAAGCTTCCATTGCTCTATAGAAATTGGGGGGCAGCTAGGGGTTTCCGCTCCCCAACACAGAGGTGAGAAAGTACAGGGAGGTTTGAGAAGCCAGCAGCTAAGTGTGTTTAAAAGTTGCGGGAAGGAAAGGGAGAGGTGAGTGGGGGGCCTACAATGAAGAGGGGCCATCTTGTTCTGTAAGCCAAACTGGAGTGCTCATCAGCATCGCCCCATGGCTCTGTTGAAGCCGGAATGCTGAGCCCCACCTCCAGGGAGTCTGATTCAGCAAGTCAACAGGTGGGGCCTACAAATGCACATTGCTAATCAGTTCCCAGATGCCGCCCAGATGCCTGCTGACCCAGGAACTTTGAGAAAGGTGGGGTCACAGAAAGTTTTAGTTTTAAAGAGAAGAATGAGATGACAAGGTCTGTATTTCAGAAAACTGATTCTGTTCGACAACAGGGAATGAGCTGTACCGAAGCCTCCCGGAGCACTAGAGCTTCTCACCCTCTTGATCCATAGTGTTCCTGAGAAATCTCTCAAGAAAAACAGGGATGATAATAGAGCCTGCGAAGCAGATTCACAGAACTCCAGCACTCGAAGGTGGCTCCCCGCTTCCTGGTGGGGCTGATGGCATCACCATCTTTTGCACTGTGTGCAGAAGCCTGGATAAGGACGAGGGTAATAAGCAAGTCTCTGGACCTGGGTTTCTCCACCACTAATAATCACGAGGGTCATTTATCTATCCAGGTGCCAAGGACTGTCAGCACAGATCAAAAAGCTTGACAACATCCCGAGGCTGTGGGGACTCATTGACCCACTATGCCATGGGTTGGAGAGTAAACTAGACTCCCCATGAAGGCCAGTTTGATAACAAATCAGAATTTAAGATGCCTATGCCCTTTGCCCAAGAGCTCCATTTCCAGGAAAAAAGCCTATAGATACACTCATGACTCATGTTTATGTGCGAAAGATAGGTTGTTCAATGCCCACTGTTCATCATGGCAAGAGGTGGGAAACAACCTAAAAGTGACCCATAGGGCATTGGTTAAATAAACCACGGAGCATCCACAAATGGAATAATGTACAGTCCTTTAAAATAAGCTAGATCTAGCCATGCCTGGTTGGTTCAGTTGGTTAAGTGTCTACCTTCGGTTCAGGGTCATGACCCCAGATCCTGGGATGGAGCCCCACATTGGGTTCCTGGCTCAGGGGGGAGTCTGCTTCTCCCTCTCCCACAGCCCCTCTTGGCACTCATTCTCTCTCTCTCAAATATATAAATAAAATCTTAAAAAAAAAAAAAGGAAAAAGAAAAAAACAACAAAAAAGCTAAATCTATGAGTCAGTTTATCTCTCATATATAGATGAGGAGGATGATGATGGTGGCCGGAGATAGATGTGTGTATGCCTGTGTCTCTCCTTTTCTCGTATACATATATATATGATATGTGTATGTATCTCATATGATATACACATGATACATATGTGGCTAGGGGCTAAATACTGTCATGATATGCTGCCACTTAAAAAAATAGACATGTGTCAAGATCACACACACACACACACACACACACACACACACACATACACGTGTACCCATGTATATATGCTTACATATCTCTGGAAGGATTTAGAGAAACAGGTTGTCTTTCAAGATAGGAACTAGAATGGAAGTCCAGATTGAGAAGGAAACTTACTTCTCATTGTCGCATTTGTTTGTTTGTTTTCAACTCCCAGTATGCATTATTTAGTTAAATAAACATACAAACAATGCCTTGTGCTTTACTATCAGGATAACATAGAAAGGAACTACTCTTACTATTCCCCAGGCACGGGAGATTCGCTCATTTAGGGGAGGAAGGTGGGGGTGGAAGGAGCCTTGATGTGTAAGGTTTGCCTTTGCCAATTCCCATGGGGTAACTTCTCCCACCCTGGCTAATTTCATGCTGCCAGTGTGACGTCACTGAGCAGAGCGGGGGAAGAGATACACACGCTCAGCTGTCACGGCCCTCGAGGAGCCCGCTCGTCCACACACCTGTAACAGACCCCTGCGCTCGGAAGGCAGACATTACGGACTTCCCACCGCAAATATAAGTAAATATGTCACTTCAGGACCTAAGAGCAGCTTCTGGGGATCTGTAGACATAGATGCTGGAGCATTTATTTATAGCATAAATAACCTGCCTTGTTCTGCAATGGATTTGAAACAGAAACCCAGAAATTAAAATTAAGCATCTGGGTTTTATATTTGCAAATTGCTCTGCCATTCTCTTTATGAAATACCGCACACAGCTATACAAGCAGAAGGCAATAAAAGAATAATAAATTAATCAGTGTTAGCATTCTGTCAACACAGCCCCACAGACTTACCAGAGCCAGCCATCTAAATTAGGGAGCTGGTTTAGAAACTTTTCCAGTGTTTTCATGGGAGGGGTGGGGGCGAGAGGACCAGATACACTTGGATTTGAGTTGTGCCATCTGCTAGGCACCTTGGGTAAGTCACCTTATCTTCTGTGTCTCAATTTACACATGTGTTAGGTGAGGCTAGGGGCACCACGTGGATTTGTACAGAGTCACTGTGTTTAATAGGTGAGGTTAACATGTGCTATGTACCCAGACATCAGGCAGGGTGTTTTTCCCTAAAAAATTACCCCACCGAATAAAGTGAGAGTTGCCTTATATTTAAGTTTTTACAAAGGCTTATGGGATGTTACATATTCCCTAGACTCTCAATTACTTGATTTTAAGCAACAAAGTATCCTTTGAGGAAGACCAATTTATGGAAGGCACCAATGGAAGTGATTTAAAAGAGAAAAAAAAAGAAAGCAAACAATCTTTGATACAGACACAGTCATTATACTGGGGGTTGGCCTTACACCCGGTATAATGAAGCCAGCCTTTAAAGATGACTTTAAAAGCAACAAATTAAATCCTAGGATGTTGTGATGGCAAATATAAACCGATAGGACAAACAGAAAAACAATGGTGTCCTAAGATGAAGTGAATCGGGACTTCGAGATTAAAATCTCCCAGCAAGAGAATCAATACAGGCTCAAAAAGTACTGCATCACACACAATTTCAATAGGAGTGAAATTTATGTGATCTAGAAAGTGAGCTGGATAATTTGGAAACCATCCATGGTAATAATAATGATCCTAAACTCAAAGACACACAGGAAGAGACAGAATAAAACTGTTTTGTAAAATGTGAGAATGGAAAAAAAAAACAGTATTTCTTAATTAAGATACTTTTTATTAATATACATTTAAATTTACTTAAATAACATCTTAATCTTGAAAGTATATGCATACCTAAAGTAATATATATTACACATAGACATTTGATCATTTCATCTACAGCCTTAAGAATTGATATTCGAGTTGGTGCCCCCAAATATTTTTCTTTTTGTGATCTTCTTATTGTAAGAAACGGGAGGGCCACTTTAAATTTATGATTTCCGAATACTGAGAGAAGTATGTGCAAGCACTTAAAACTCAACAGGGCTCTGGTGTGATTTGCGACAGGTAGTGTTACAGTTGTTAATAGTATTTTTTTTTTTAAGATTTTATTTATTTGACAGAGAGAAACACAGCTAGAGAGGGAACACAAGCAGGGGGAGTGAGAGAGGGAGAAGCAGGCTTCCCACCGAGCCGGGAGCCCGATGTGGGGCTCGATCCCGGGTCTCCAGGATCATGACCTGAGCCGAAGGCAGTTGCTCAACCAACTGAGCCACCCAGGCGTCCCATTAATAGTATCTTTATTATGATTGTTCCACCACAGGCTGGGCTCTTTGGCTGTGCTCCTCAAAGCACTTACCTGGATGGAATTCCCTGATCTTCTGCTTCCAAGCTGTGTGATCTTGGGCACGGTGCCTAACCTCTCTGTGCTTCACCTGTAAGACAGAAATAATAGTAGTACCTCTCAATAAATCAGTATGTAAGAAGTGTTTGCACCCAGTGCCTGGTAAGTACTTTTTAAATGTTATTACCATTACATTCACCAGCGGAGAACTGTATTTATAAACATAGCAGTTTTTCTCACAAGGCGGTGAGATTTTATCAGCAGGGAACTTGTCTTGCTCATCCAGATCCCCAACTCACACAGAGGGCCAAGCGCCCAGTAAATGTTGGCCGGACCAATTATGAGTTCTATAGCGAGAGGAAGGCAACATGTAACGTTGGGGGCCCAGCACAGCACCTGGCTCGGTCGTTGCGACAGATGACACTTTGAGGTGGATACTTAGAGTGCAGCCTCATTCTCACTGGACAATTAAATTGAAAATAAAATCGCAGCGTGACACAGCTGGGAAAACTGTAGACTGGGATTAAAAATAAATAAATGTGAATTAAATAAATACATTTTTAACATTAAAAAAAATAAATGCAGATTGGGATTAGTGCAACCACTATGGAAAATGGTATGAAGGGTCCTCCATAAATTATAGACCTACCATAGGACCCAGCAAGTCCACATCTGTGTGTTTATGCAAAGAAAATTAAAACATGAACTCAAAAAGATAGGTACACCTGCATGTTTATGGTAGCATTATTTATAAGATCCAAGATATAGAAACAACCTAAGGGTCATGTCCGTCAATGGATGAATGGATAAAGAAAATGTGATATATGTATATATGAATATATATATTTTACATATAGGAATACACACATTATATAGAGGAATATATGTGTTTTATGGATGGATACGAATGTTACTCAGCCGTAAAAAGAATGAGATCTTGCCATTTGTGACAACATGGATGGAATCTGAAGGCCTTAATGCTAAGTGAAATAAGTCAGACAGAGAAAGACAAATACTGATTTCCCTTATATGTGGGAACCAAAAAAAAGAAAAAAACAAAACACCCCAACCACCCAAGCTCACAGATACAGAGAACAAAAAAGTGGTTGCCAGAATTGGGTGGGTAGGTGACATGAGTGAATGGGGTCAAAAGTACAAATTTTCCATTATAAGATAAATAAGTCACGGGGAGGCCACGTACAGCACGGTAACTACAGTTAATAATACTGTATTATATATTCGGAAGTTGGTAAGAGTAAATCTTGAAAGTTCTCATCACAAGAAAAATAACTGTGTAACTATGTACGATGATAGATGTTAACTAGACTTAACTATGATCATTTCATTATACATACAAAGAGTGAATCCGGTTGTATACCTGAAGCTAATATTATATGTCAATTATATCTCAATTAAAAAAATAAGACTAAGGGGCGCCTGAGTGGCTCAGTCGTTAAGCGTCTGCCTTTGGCTCAGGTCATGATCCCAGGGTCCTGGGATTGAGAGGACTCCCTGCTTGGCGAGAAGCCTGCTTCTCCCTCTCCCACTCCCCCTGCTTGTATTCCCTTTCTCGCTGTGTCTCTCTCTGTCAAATAAAGAAATAAATAAAAATAAAAACATTTTAAAATGGACTATAGACTGGATCTTCCTTTCTGTCTCCACAATGAGCTCCTTCCTGACAGGAACTGGCCGTTATTTATCTCAGCCCCTCTTGCTGGCAAACAGTAGGAGTTCATCAGAACTCATTGAGCAAATGAGCGATGAGGTGCAGTCTACATTACTGCACATTGTTTTTTAACTGAATATTGTTTTATTCATCTCTATAAAAGAGTACCTAAGGGACGCCTGGGTGGCTCAGTTGGTTAAACGACTGCCTTCAGCTCAGGTCATGATCCTGGAGACCCGGGATCGAGTCCCGCATTGGGCTTCCTGCTCTGCGGGAAGCCTGCTTCTCCCCCTCTCACTCCCCCTGCTTGTGTTCCCTCTCTGCCTGTGTTTCTCTCTGTCAAATAAATAAAATCTTTAAAAAAAAAAAAAAAAAAAAAAAAGAGTACCTAAAAGTTAATAACCAGGGGCGCCTGGGTGGCTAGCGAAGCTTCTGCGTTGGACTGAGGTCATGATCCCAGGGTCCTGGGATTGAGTCCCACAACAGGCTCCCTGATCAGCTAGGAACCTGCTTCTCCCTTTGCCTGCCGCTCTCCCTGCTTGTGTGTTCTCTCTCTGACAAATAAATAAAATCTTCAAAAGAATTAATAACTAAAGACATACATTAAAAGTTCAAAATAAGGGCGCCCGGGTGGCTCAGTTGTTAAGTGTCTGCCCTTTGGAGTCGCAGGATTGAGCCCTGCATGGGGCTCCCTGCTCAGGAGGCAGCCTGCTTCTCCATCACTCACTCCCCCTGCTTGCATTCCTTCTCTAGCTGTGTTTCTCTCTGTCAAATAAATAAATAAAATCTTTAAAAAAAAAAGAGTTCAAATTATACAAAAATGTTGAAAGTAGAAGAATCGCCTGAAGGGAATTCTTCTTGGCATCTGGAGCATTATTTATCTAAATGTTCCTTTATGGATGCACGACACTAACATGTAAGTATACAGGCTGTATCATGTGATGATTTCAGACCACGAATCAGATATGCCCAGGTTTAAAATCAAGCTCCACCTTTTTAGTGGTACGGCCTTGAGAAAATCACATAACCTCTCCATGCTGCAGTTTATTTTTATTTTTATTTATTTATTTAGGAGAGAGAAAAAGAGAGTACTTGGCAGAGGGAGAGGGAGAAGCAGACTCCCCGCTCAGAAAGGAGCCCCACGTGGAGCTTGATCCCAGGACCCTGGGATCATGACCTCAGCCAAATGGAAGGCAGATGCTTAACCCCAACTGAGCCATCCACGTGCCCCCCATGCCTCAGTTTCTATGGAGAATGGAGATGATGAAGCCCTCCCTCTGCTTATTGGAATAGTATGTCTAAACAGAGAAGTTAGGCTAGGGACAAATACAGAGAAACAATTCAGTGCAGATTAGCAGTGATGAACTTACAAATATATATTTAAGCAAGATACAAAGTCCCACTATAGATCCTAGCTTACATTTCCTTTTTTTTAAATGTAACTCTACGTTGTGACTAGTTCCACGCAAGTACATACAGAGCTAATCCCCTCTTTTTGATCGCTATATTATATTCAAATGCATATGTAACCAATCCCCCGTGTCTGTTACCTGAGTATTTCTAATATTTTACTATTACAAATAACCACAATAAAAATCCTCATTGCACATATATTGCTCTACCCTTGGGGAAGTATTTCTGTAGGATAAGTTCTAGAAATGGAATCGCTGGATCCAAGTGTATGAATTTTTAACTATATGAATAAACAATGAGTTATCAAATTGCCTTCCTAAAAGGCTGTATCCTTTACACTTTGATCAGCGAGTGTACTTTGTCATCTTGTGGCTGTACACACTTCAGCTAGATTCCCCAACCATTTATGTTGACTGTCCCAGTCATTAACAGAATCAGGCACTTTGCCCTGCTACTTCTGCATTATATTCCCTTATCTTTCCCCCAAATCATAAACAATTCCTAAGAACCTAGCAACCAATTTTCTGCAGCAAATGTTCAGGTACATAGCCTGGCAGAGAAGTTTTATACTATTCCCGGATGGGAGAGGAAGTAAAGGTTGGAGTTTCTGAGCCTTTTCCACCGCCAATAGGAAGAACATGTGAAATTAGAGCAATCCATTAAGTTTAGGAAACAGAGTGCCAGTGTCTGCTTCCATCTTTGTTTTCTGTGACTTGGACCCTCGTTAAAGAGACAAGAGGAGTCTTGCTGGGGACTGGATGTCTCTAGTGCAGGGTCCCCAGGGTGTAATTTGAGTACTTAACTCCTCCTGGCTCCTCGGATGCCTTTAAGTAATATAGGCCAACAGGTAGGTGTCAGAGCAGGAAGCTGAACAGCGCCACCAAGAGGACAGGCTGCTTTAGTGGTAGCTAGATTCCTTGCCCGCTTTCATTTTTAATTTCGATTTTAATCCAAGTAATAAATATACATAATAGTTAAGACTTAGTTACTACTACAAACTAGATCCTATGACAGGCTCATAAGAAGAATGCCACCTCCAAGTCTCATCTGTGAAGCAATAGCTCATTTTGTGGTCGTCTCTTCAAAACTGATTATGGTGGCACTTTCAAGATTTTTTAATTTTAGGCTTTTCTATTAACTTCCAGCAATGGAGAATAAGAATTTAATTTTCCTCTCTCTTTCCTCTCTTTCTCTACACAAACACACATACACACACACACACACACACACACACACACCCTCTCCAATTTTCCCCAAATAATTATAACATAATTTTTGGTTAAATCAATGTGTTGTTTTTACATTATAATGACAATGTAATATTATTTCCAACTAAGTAATGTACTTTATGATGATTACAATGTTTTTCTTACAAATCGTTTTTGTTTTCTTGGCTTTAATAATCACTGTGTGTCTTACTTGCTTAGTCTTCTCTGTAATAGCTCCAATCCATCTCTGAATTCTTTGCTAGAACGCCAATCCTTTATAACGGCCTCAGCTTTGTGCTCAATGTAGGCGTAGGATAGTGTAATGTGGTCAAAGCCTGGTCAGTCCCTAGACCAGCAACAGTAAGAGCATCGCCTGATATCTAGCTAGAGATGCAAATGATGGAGTCCTACCCGAGTCTTACCTGCCTTGAGCCTCTTCCGGCACCTCCACAACCCTCCGAAGTGAAGTCCTTTCCTTTACCCCCTGTAGGAGTCGCACCTCCCCCTGCTACAATGACCATATGGAAGTATTCTCTGCCAGAGGCCCCTGCCACCCAGCCCTACCACTCCTCTGCAATCCCAACTCACTCTCTCCTAGCCCACTAGAGCCGTCTCCGCCCCTCCCAGCTTGCATTCCTTCCATACTCTTCCACTCCACCCAATCTTCCCCTTCTGGGCCAGAGATCCCCCTTTTCCCATGGAAGCACCCCCATGGCTGCCCCTGGGGCGTTCTCCTCCCCCTGAAATACTTGGGTGGGCAGGAAACATCACCATTCTGCCTTCATCCTCCAGGCAGTTCTCAGGGTAACAATGTCTGCGAGCCTCAGTTCCCCTGCTCCTTTGCTTTCTGTGATGCTGGGTCTATCACAAATCCCAGGTCCTCTTCATGGCTCAGAGGTTCCCGCCTCACCACCAGCCCACCTCATCTCTCTCCCCCCATCTCCTGCTTCTCTTCCCACGTTGCCTGCATTCCAGCCACACTGGCCTCCTTTGCACTGCTTTTCCCTCTGATACAAATGCTCTTCCAGTAGATAGGCATTTCGCTGACTCTTACTTCTATCAGGTGTCTGCCAAAGGCAACGTCCTTAGAGTTTTCCCAAACCGCCATTTGAAAATGGCACCTGTTTTTTCCTTTGTTATCCCTTTATAACCTGCTTTACTGTGGGACCGTTATTTAGGACCACATAATCTAAACCCCCTTTTTATATATTTTATTTATTTATTCGACAGAAAGAGAGGGCACACACACAAGCAAGGGGAGAAGCAGAGGGAGAGGGAGAAGCAGGCTCCCTGTGATGTGGGGCTCGATCCCAGGACCTGGGATCATGACCTGAACCAAAAGCAGATGCTTAACTGACTGAGCCACCAGGTGCCCTCCATGATGTCTTATGTTCTCCTCCTCAAAGGCAGGGGTCTACTGGAAGGGCCAGACCTCACTGCTGCCCCTCCCTTTTCCTTCATTTCTCCTGTCACACTAAATGTTGGTTCCAGTCACATGTCTGTCACCATCTCAGGAGGCAGGCCCGAGTTTCGACAGAGAAAGGTGTGGAAGCATGCTTGCCACAATTTTCACAGAAATGCTTACCCTGGGGAGGGCCGAGCAGCAAAGTCAGAGTGAAGAGTCTGGGGTCTCAGTTCCAATCCTAGCTGGGCAAGCTCCTCCCTCCTCAGTCCCTTGTCTATGACACGGAGCTAATGATAGTTGCCCCCTCAGGGGATTGCTATGAGAATATCCTGTTGATTCCTGTGGCTGACAGACAATTTCAATAGCTGTTGGCAATTGGTTATAAGAAGAAGAAGAAGCCAGAGAGAAAAAAATAATCAGTCAGGCCGTCAACAATGTCCCAAGGAGCCCGGCCCTTCTCACACACACAGAAAGATTCACCCTCCTCGTGGTTCTCCCAGAACTTCAGATCCAATCTCTCTTTGAAGACTCAGGTGGTTACCTACTGGGAGAAAGACCCCATTGGCCTCGCTCAACCTCTGAGGCCAGGAATGGTGGGAAGTGGACCGGCCTCGCCTCAGGACCACACAGCCTTCCAGAAGCTCTGAATAAAAAGATACAGGTGTTCCTGGCATGACTAGACTTGGGTTTGTTTTTTCACCTTTTAAATCAACTTTATTGCAGTCTAATCTCATACAATAAAATTCCATCACCCAGAAAATGCTCTCATGGCCCTCAGCAGTCAAGTCCCACCCCAGATAGAAGCACCGATAGGTCTTACAGACGCCACAGATCAATGCTGCTTGACTTTATATTAACGGAATCACACAGCACGGACTCTTTAATTCATGTTTTTTTTTACAGCTGCAAAATTGATGTATATAAGCTGCACCTATTTAAAGTGTATGACTTGAAGTGACTTCCACCTATTCCCCACCCCCGGATACGATCAGCAGATCATTTAAAGATAATAAGCAGGGGCACCTGGGTGGCTCAGAGGGTTAAACCTCTGCCTTTGCCTCAGGTCATGATCTCACAGTGCTGGGATCAAGTCCGGCATTGCACTCTCTGCTTGGCGGGAAGCCTGCTTCCTGCTCTTTCTCTGCCTGTTTGTGATCTTTCTCTCTGTCAAATAAATAAATAAAATCTTTTTTTTTAAATATTTTTATTTATTTGACAGAAACTTAGCTAGGGAGGAAATACAAGCAAGGGGAATGAGAGAAAGAGACAAGTAGGCCTCTGGTCGAACAGGGAGCCCGATGTGGGGCTCGAACCTCAGACTCTGGGATCATGACCTGAGCCGAAGGTAGATGCTTAACGACTGAACCACCCAGGCACCCCAATAAGTAGAATGTTTTTAAAAAGATAATAAACATATCCATCAGCCCCCAAGAGTTTTCCTCACGTGCCTGCCTCCCTACCCCAACTACTAATCTGCTTTCTGTTGCTGTAAATAAGTTTGCATTATGAAGTGCTGTGAACAGAACTGTGTAGTCTGTACTCTCTTGGGCCTGGTTTCTTCATTCAGCATACGATTATTTTAATTCAACTATGTTGTTGTATCCCTGCCCCCTCCCCCCGACGCCCACAGCATCTCCTGGTATAGGAAGAACACAGTTTGGTTCCCATGCCCTTCTTGATGAACATTAGAGTGTTTTCCAGTTTGGGACTCTTATGGAAAAAGCCACTATAAGCACTCTTATGAAAGTGTATTTCTGAAGGTAAATTTTCATGTACCCGGGGTAAATACGACGCATGGCGGTGCTGGGCTATAGGGCACATGTTTGTTTAACCTAAGAAACTGCCAACCATTTTTTTTCGAAAGCGGTTGTATCACCTTACACACTCACCAGCTGGCTAAAGTTGAACATCAGGCTTGTTCCTGTCTTGTGGCTTTCTTAATGCCTCACGCTAGTTTTAGCATGGCTGGCTTCAGGTCCCCTCCACCCTCAAATTCATACATTGAGTTCATCAGCCCCAGTACCTTAGAATGTAACATATTTGGAGATAGGTCCTTAAAGAGATGATTAAAGGCGCCTGGGCGTCTGCCTTCAGCTCAGGTCATGATCCCAGGTTCTTGGGATGGAGCCCCGCATCTGGCGCCCTGCTCAGCAAAGAGTCTGCATCTCCCTCTTCCTCTGTGTGCTTGCTTGATCTCTCTCTCCTAATACAAATAAATAGATGATTAAGTTAACCCTAAAGGGTGGGGCCCTGATCCAATATGACTTGTGTCCTTACAATAAGAGGAAAAGATACCCATGGAGGGAAGATCTTATGGGGAGAGTCAGAAGGCAAACACCTTCAGGCTAAGAAGAGAGGTCTCAGGAGAGAAACTAAACCTGCCAACACTTTGATCTTGGACTTCTAGCCTCCAGAATTGTGAGAAAATGATTTTCTGCTAAGCCACCCAATCGGTAATATTTTGTTACAGTGGCCCTAGCAAACCAACACAGAGGAGGACTTCCCATCACCATTTGCAACCATTATAATAATAATCGACTCAGGCAAGAATCCTCAATGAACACTAAAAAGGGAGAGCAGAGAATGAGATGAAAAACAGGATAGCCTCAAAATATCTTCCCCTAAGAGAATTGTTAATTACAAAGGGAAAAAGAGTAACTTCAGTGGCAAACGTTGGCAGACATCATCTTAACCACATGATCAAAGTTAGTATCACCAATTTGGGACAAACCAAATCATGAGCCTTCTGAGGTGATACACTCAGGACACGGCTTTCTTTCCGTGGTGTTGCTACCAAAAATGCATAACCTGAATCCAATCATGAGAAAAATAACAGATTCAAATTAAGGACATCTACAAAATAACTCACCAGTACTCTTCAAAAATGTCAAGGTCAAAAAAATGTCAAGGTCATGAAAGACAAAGGCTGAGGAACTGCTTGTCCAGATTAAAGAAAACTAAGAAGACAGGACAGCTAAATGAAACCTGCGATCCTGAATTGGATCCTGGGGAATGGCTACATTATTGGGACAATTAGCAAAATTTAAATATTAAAGGTATATTAGCAGAATCACATCATCATTAAAATTCCTGATTTTGATCATTACCCTGAGATTCTGCAAGACAATGTCCAAGTTCTTAGGACATACACACAGAAGTGCATCGGATAAAGTCTGGAAACCCACTCTAAAATGATTTAGGGAAGAAAAGTGTATGTATACATTATGTACACATACACATACACAAAGGAGGCTATGATAACGCAAACATAGCAAAATATAACAATTTGTTATTGTGGTTGAAAGTATATCAGAATTCCTATGTTCACTTGGGCAACAGTCTGTGTTGTATTTATTAGGCGCCTCTTTTTTAGTGTCTACTAAAAATTGGAATGATACAGAGATGAGCATGGCCCCTGCACAAGGATGACATGCAAATTCATGGAGTTCCATATGAAAAGAGAAAAGTATATGAGAATTCCTTACTGTTCTTGTAACTTACATGTAAATTTGAAATTTTACCCCCCAAAATTATAGCCTTTCAGTGCCCACACTATCAGAAGTGTCCTGCTCCCAAACCCATTCTTTTTCTCCAGTATACTCACCCATGTCAAAAATTACTCTATTTGTTTAGTTAATAGTATCTAACATTTACTGTGTGCAAGGCCCTGTCCTGTTCCAAGTGTTTTAACTGTACAACCACAGTGACTCCTACAACTACTGTTCTTCCCATCTTGCAGATGGGAACTATAAGACACGAGAAAGTTAATTAACTTGCACAGGATCACTTGTATCATCTGTCTCCTCCAGGAGCATAGATCCTCTACTAAGGTAGAGATTGTCTTGTTCACTGCCCTTTTCCTCAGACTTAGAACAGTGCCCCTAGCACATACTAGGAATTCAATAAATACTCATAAATTCGGTTTAAAAATAACGGGGACCTACTAGGCATGGGAGTACAAAGCAGTAAACAAAATAGGACTTTCAGCTTTGCACCCAATTAGCCACTTACATATATTCATATATACTTAGCTACTCTTAATATACGTATTTATATATATGTAAATATACATAATATATACATTTTATTTGACGCTATCAACGCTGGGGGGTTAAGGTGCAATCACCCATTCTGCAGAACAGAAAACTGAGGAACGGAACGGGACAATGATTTGCCCAGAATCAAGGGGCTGTTGGGAAGCAGGGTGTGGATTCCAACGCAGTCCGGAAGGTTCCCAGGCACTGCCTATGAATTAATCAAACCGCCCAATTCAATCAACCAATCAGTATTTATTAGGCGCCTACTGCGCGCAGCCCCTCTCCACACAGCTAGGGCGAGAGAGGAGAAGGCAGTGGTGGGCGGGCAACCGCGGAGACCCGGAGAACGCAGCGGATCGCGGGAATTTGGCGCCTCTTTTTTGTTGGCTGGGTGTTCTCGCCTGTGATTGGGCCCCGGCGCGGCGTGCTCAGTGCGCCTGGCTGCGGCTGCTCTGTCGACCTTGGCCAGACCCAGGCGGCGCGGTACTCGACCGGCCTCCCGGGGGATGGGCCACCAGGAGCCCCCGCTGGCCCGAGTGCGGGCGGGAGGTGCGGCTTATATAAACAGGTTATGTAAAAGGCTCAGCTGGCGCGAACACGTGGAGAGCCGCGGGAGCCCGAACACCCGGGTCTCCCCCGCGGGCGCCGCAGCCACCACCCGGGTCGCAGCAGGATCCAGGGCACGCCCGGCCGGGGCAGCCACCTCTCGCGCCGCTGCGTACCGGACGCAGCCCTGGCCCGGAGCCGACCATCCCCAGCCCCGGGCGCCGGGGGGGAAACGCGCCGCCCGGAAGTGGCGGGGCGCCAGCCAGGTAAGGGCACAGCCTGCGCAGTCAAAGCTAGCGCCGAGGCTGGAGCCACCTCCGCCCCCTAGGCCGCTTGGGGAGGGCAGTCGGGGCCCCAGTTTGGCGGGCTCTGAAACGCGGTACTTTTAAGCCAACCTCCTCCACCCGCCGCCCTTGGGGACTTGGGTCGGTCCGCCGAGCTCCGCTTAGGCTTAATTCAATGGACTGTTTACACCCGGGAGAACCCAAGGCCGCATGCGGGGAGGGGGATCCCAGAGGGGACCAGGTAGGGGAAAAGATTTCTACAGTCAGAGTTGCCTCTTCAGGCAATTTTCTTAAGTCGTGAAAATTGCCGGTCCTTGTTTTTCCTATTCTTAGGCGATAAATTATTAGAGAAGGCGGGGGTGTTTTGCTTTTCTTTCCGGCTCCCCTCTAAGCCACAGCCTAGTGGTTTCGTCCTTCCCGCTTTCCCCTCCCCTCCCCCGTTCAGTCAGCGGCGGCGGCTTCTGTCTTAAAGGGGCCGCGGCGGCCGGAGGAGGTGGAGGTGGGACGCTCTGCGGCCTGCGCTCCTTTCCTCCCCGCTTCGGCCTAGTTGGTTAACCGATACTTTCGCCCGCAGGTCACAATCCAGGATCCCGCTCCTCCGAGTCCCGGGGCCGGACGGAGGGATGAGGCAGGGGGGACCGGGGCAGCGCCGTTGCTGCTCCCCCCGCCGCCCGCAGCCATGGAAACGGGGGAGGAGGACGGCGCCCTCAGAGGTACACAAAGCCCCGAGCGGAAAAGGCGAAGCCCAGTGCCGCGGGCGCCCAGCGCGAAGCTGAGGCCGGCGGCGGCCCAGGCCATGGATCCGGTGGCGGCCGAAGCCCCGGGCGAGGCCTACCTGGCGCGGCGGCGGCCAGAGGGCGGCGGCGGGTCGGAGCGGCCGCGGTACAGCCTGTTGGCGGAGATCGGGCGCGGCAGCTACGGCGTGGTTTACGAGGCAGTGGCCGGGCGCAGCGGGGCCCGGGTGGCGGTCAAGAAGATCCGCTGCGACGCCCCCGAGAACGTGGAGCTGGCGCTGGCCGAATTCTGGGCCCTGACCAGCCTCAAGCGGCGCCACCAGAACGTCGTGCAGTTTGAGGAGTGCGTCCTGCAGCGCAACGGGCTAGCCCAGCGCATGAGTCACGGCAACAAGAGCTCTCAGCTTTACCTGCGCCTGGTGGAGACCTCGCTCAAAGGTAGGAGCGCCGCCGGCCGTCCCACCCACACGGGGCCTGGACGCACTGCTCTGGACCGCTCGGCCCCGGCGGACCCCCAGACCCTTAGGCCCTGGTCCCGGTTCTGTCAGCCTGGGCCTAGACACGCCCTCCTTCCCGGGGCCCAGACGTTTAGGCCCTCCTCTCCTCTCAGGACCCCGGTTCAGCCCCTGGCACAAACAGGATCTGGTATTTTCTTTAAAATTGCTCCTTGAGTGCTCACCATTATCTAAATTAAGTGCTCAGTGAAGGCGGACTGTTATTATCAAACTTCTAGTACTCTGAGTTTCCACTGGGGGATTGAGGGGGATTGGGCTGAGTTGGTGGCAGAACTTCAGAGGCCCCTCTCTTGGGCCTCTTCTCTTTCCCTCCCAAAGCAAACAAAAAGAACTTTACTGGAACCACCCACACCCCCTCCCTATCTGGTTCCAAATATCCTGACACCTTCAGCTCCACCCCCCAAACTCTTGCTTCCTAGTCTACCGTTTTCCTCTGAGACCCCCCAGCCTATCCCAAAGCAGTCAAGCAAACTGGTGGGTTTCTGGCTAAGTCCTCTGGGGCCTGCTGAGTAATAACCACCACCACCCCCCCCCCCAGGTGGGCCTAGAGTTGTCACATAACAGGTAACATCTTTTTTCTCCGTTTTACATACTTAATCTTTTTGTAAACCCCCTGAGGCTGGCTGGCTTGGGCATTTATAGGGAAGATGGGCTTTAGGGAAGCAAGGGGGCTTTGCAGTCGTGGGAGGGCTAATCCTAATTTCTAGGTTTTAGCTGCAGTGAGGGAGTGAGTTCATCTTTGAGTGCCCAGTACTCATATCTTGTTCAGACTTAAAAGTAGCCAATGATCTCTAAAGAAAGGAGAGGGCCAGGGAGCTAGAAAGGTCTTAGGAGATCTCCTTAGGGGAGAGGTTAAGAGTTCCACCTGTGTCCTAGGTGTCTTAGAGTAACTTGGGGTAATAACTTTAAAAGTAAATGCTCTCCTCTTTTTATAAATGGAGAAACTAAGGATTAGAGGTAAACAAATATTAGTTGATGAGGTTAGTGGGCTTGTAAGGGAAGTTGGATGTCCTTATAGTTATTCAGAGCTTAAGTGACATAAACACAGATCTGTCTTGATTCAAGGCCTAGATCCTTTCATATGGGTAATGATGCCCTCACTTCCCTGAAAATAAACTGGAACTGACCTTTAAGAATGGGTAGGATTTGGAGTAGGGTTGGACAGGGCATTTTGTTTGGAGTTTTCGCTCAATTTTAAACTCCTGCAACCCGTCTCAGGAGAGCTCTGTCCCATTTCAGGTCATATCCCTCAATCCGTATCACCTGGGGTCCTTTTTCCAAATAGGTTCCACTTTTTATGCCCAGTCCTGCCTCATCCATTCTGAAAAGCCCACCCGCTCTCCCCAGGGTGAATATATTTGTTTTGAAAAGACTTTCCAGGAGATTCCTTGAAGCTTACCTGTATCCTAAAAGCTCTTCACTTCCATTCTCACACTGTCTTCTCCACTGTGATTAACGAATAGTCTGGACTTCATAATACACGACTGCCTTGGGATATGGGAATTGACTTTGCCAATGATCCCCTTCTCTCGCTTCATTGAGGCCAGCCGGTCTTGAAACTTCCACCCAGGTGGGAGGTCTTGGCTCCCCCTCCTTACATACAAACACTGTTTAGGTTCTCTCACGTGTAGAATTTGTCAGAACTCCACAGTGAACGATGGCAGTATTGCCTTGTGGTTAATACCATAGGCTTTGTGTTTGGGCTCACTTTAAGTCACGGCTTGTCTGAACTGACTACAAGTTGTTTAAAACCTCTGGGGAGCATTCCTTTATCCATAAGATAAGGGTGCCTGTGTCCTCAAGCTGCTGTGCAGCCTGAGAATGTCCCTCAGTGCTCTGATAAGGAGGAACTCAGCAAGTTCAGTCCACATTGGAGTCCTCTTTCATCATCCCCTTTGAGAGTCACTGTGTTCTTGTTCAAGTTTGACAGTGGAACACATCATATCGTCTGGGTTGTCAGTCACACCAGGTTGAGAGAAACACTGGTATTTTCTGCCTCCCTCTGAATTAAAACAGGTCTAGGGAAACAATAATTTTGCTTTAGGCCATACAGTTCAATGTCCCCTTCGGTTGTTGGGAATCTTCAAAATATTTGAGCCTCTGCTATGGGTCAGCTAATGCTCAGGGCTCAGAGACAGAGCAATCAAGGAAATGATGCACATCCTAGCTGAAGAAACTGACATTGAAATTTACATGTCAAAAGTTAATTTTGCAAGCAGTAAATAGGCATTGTTTTCTGCTATTAGTATTAAAGTGAAGAACAAAAAGACCCACATTGCTCTTAGGTTAAGTTTTTCTGCCTTCTTCAGCTTCCAGAATTGAGCAGTTTTAACAGCCCAGGGGTGCTGGGGCACTGATTTGCCGCATGCTGATATCACTAAGAAATGTCCCAGAGAGGCGCTTGGGTGGCTCAGTTGTTAAGCATCCCCCTTTGGCTCAGGTCATGGTCAGGCAGTCCCAGGATCGAGCCGAATTGGGCTCCCTGCTCGGCCGGAGGCCTGCGTCTACCTCTGTCACTCCCCTTGCTTATGTTCCCTCTCTAGTTGTGTTTCTGTCTGTAAATAAATAAATAAATAAAATTTTAAAGAAGTCCCAGAGCTGGTAGGAATCTGAGAGATAATCTGGTTCAGCCCTGTCATTAAACACACTCCACAGTCACCTTTTGCCCAGTCTTCCTGCAATTTTAGAATAACTTTGAAATAGGCCAAAAAAAGTGTTAATCTGTCCTCAAGTCTCTTCTGAACTAAATCTGCATGGTTTTATGGAGTCCTCATAGTAGCATTTTGGGTGGTGGGGGCTTGGCAGCCTTTGCCCCAAAGGAATTTAATTTGGAAAGTGTGAGAACCTGTAGGAGACTTTAGATGCTAATCAGTTACAGGAGGGGAGGGAAAGGCGAGTTGTCTGGTTAGCAAGGGCTTTCTACAGAGTGTTGTATAGGGTTAACAAGAATGATAATCTAGAGTTAGGAGTTGGCAGAGAAGATAGGCTTGAAAGAAGGGTGCTCTAGAACCATGTAGATAGGTGGAGACGAAGTGGGATTTATTTTACAACGGGCCAAGTAGGGAATAGTTGTTTTTTTTTTCCCTCTTCAGTATTGGCACTCTAGTGAATATGCAGAAGGCATCTTAAATTATTTGACTCGTAAATCCAATATCAAAAAGAAAAGAAACTTTTTTTTTTAAAGATTTTATTTATTTGACAGAGAGAAACACAGCCAGAGAGGGAACACAAGCAGGGGGAGTGAGAGAGGGAGAAGCAGGCTTCCCGCGGAGCAGGGAGCCCAATGTGGGGCTCGATCCCGGGTCTCCGGGATCATGACCTGAGCCGAAGGCAGTCGCCCAACCAACTGAGCCACCCAGGCGCCCCCTTAGCCAACTTTGATAGCCTGTAGGTCTCCTGTCCTTCTTTTGTCTCTGAATGTAGACCAAACACATAGAGCATTATGTAGTGAAGAAAAGTGCCAGAGTCAGTGGTGGTTTTAGAAGCCTGATCGGGCCTTCTGTTTCACAGGGAAGGAAACAAGCCTGAGAAAGAGAAAGGACTTGCCTCACATGAGTTAGTGGTAGCACTGAAACCAGGCTCCCAGGTTTTCTTAAACCAGATTAACAATCTTGTAAACTATTCGGTTGATGCGTTGATGTCATTGATCGGCTTTCAAGTACTTGTCATCAGAAACAGGAATTAAAGCATCAACACTTTGCTTTTATCCCCTTGTTTCCATTGCCAAAGGACCCTGTCCTGAATGCACCTAAAACTGAATTCAAGCTTGCTGCCGCTTAGAAGACAGCAGGCGAGCCTGAACTCATTGTCAAACTGAACTCAAAATTCCTGCGTGCTCTCTAAAGGACACACTGATCCTTGTGACAACGTTGAATATGTATATATTATGTATAATATATATATAAAATATATCCTCTCCAGGACAAACCCAAGGCTCATAAGACCAAATAAGAAGTTTGGAAAAGCCTGGGGGAACTAGTTTATCCCATTTTGGTAGGACTGCTTTTGCTTTACCAACTATTTCATGTTTACTGTGCTCAAGAGATCTTTAGGCGGCTTCACATGGGTGGGAATCTAGGCCCTTGGGAAGTCTGGTCTGTGCATTTGTGCTAGGCACTGTGGAGGGGCTATATAAGGTTCCCCCCACGAGGCATGCAGAAGACACAGTCCCAGATGACCACAGTTCAAGGTCCCAAGTGGTGGGTAGCCTAGAAAGCGAACAGCAGAGTTTGGGGAGTGTAGAGGCATGGGGAAACGGAGAAGGTAGACTTGAGTCAGCCAGTGCAGACGTTAGTGTGGGGAGGGAAAGCGGGGTCTTAGCAGTGGACTAGCTGTCAGCCTTCACTCTCTCCCGCCACCCTTGCCCCCAGCCTGTTGAGTGCCTAGGAAAACCCAAGGCTGGGAGCTGGCCCACCCGCTCCCAGACCCCTAGAAAGCAGCTCTGAATTCTCTACTATGGCTTGGGCTTCAGAAAAGCGGAGAGCTGGGCAGTGATGTCCGGCTCCTCGAACATAGATCAAAGGTGTCATTGAGGGCCTTGGAAATGAATGGGACACAGCAGGGCACCAGCATTGACTGAGAGTCCCAAGGTTTGGCTCCCACTTTCACCCTGTAAGAGCTACATCTTACTGATGGCTGTGGGCCGGGTACTGTGCTAGACTTTATACCCACTAACCGCTTCAGTCCTCACAACCCCCTTTTGAAGCTGGTGCTGTAGTGACCCCTGTTTTACAGGTGAGGAGACTGAGGTTAGCAAATTGCTCCGTGTAAAGCAGATAACCAAGCTGAGGTCCGAGCACAGGCATTCAGACTTGAGTCTGTGCTTCCCAACAGCTGTGCTGCACTCTTGGGACAGGTGGCTTAAATTCTGGGTTCTTCTGGTTTTCTTGCTTAATGACATTTTACTCAGAAACTGATGGCTGCTGTTTATTTTTTTAATTAGGTGCTAATCAGTACTGGGCACTGCTAGTCTCTACAGGAGGTGGCTCCCTTGTGTCTCAGCTGCCAGGGACCCTGTTCCTCCTTTCTGGTCTGCCCTTGAGTGTCTTGAGACAACGACAGACTTCTCTCCTGCTGCTGCCTGCCTGTCTTCTGTGTGCACTGGGAATTTCAGATAGCAGCCTCCGGAGACAGGAACAACCCTTGCTTAATTAAGAGTTTGGGCTAATTGGGTTGCACAGGTTAGGGTTTTTATAGTGTAAATTTCTAAGAATTGCTTAGCTTCCTATAAAACAACAGTTCACTCTCATCTCAAATTTGGCTTTTGGTGGGGTCCTTAATGACTCAAGTTTGGGATCCTCACCTGATTGTCTTTCGTGTGCACATTCTGCATGCCTACTACTAGAGCTTTCCCTGGTTGGTGGTTGGTGGTGGTTGTTGTCTTAAGCCTCTAGCTCACAGTTCTCCTCTTGTTTCATTTCACCAATTACTGAGCCACTGCTCTGTGAGGCGGACCGTGGGGAGTACAGAGACTTTGTCTCTTTCGGCTGTGAGTGCGCTGGCTCATGGAGGAGATGGATGGAGCACGGCGGACCTCTTCGCTGCAGCCTCTGAGAGGTGCTGGAGGAGAACAGTTGCCAAGAATGTGGACTAAGTTTAGGGGAGAGAAGGAAGAATCATAAAAGGGTAAATGGAAACAATCCCGGGAAGAAGTGAGGCCTAGGTAGGTGGGAAGGCCCTTGCCTCTGGAGAGGAAAAATGGACCGGAGCCGTCAGGGCTTACTTCCCACCCTCTGCTTGGCTGGCAGAGTCTGTATTTTACCAAGACCCCTGTCATGTTCTGGGCCTAATAGCTGGGCTTAGTATTTTCACGCTTGTTCTCATTTAATCCCCCTACTTGAAGTTGGTGTTTTTGTAACCTGGTCTTCTACAGGACAAAATGCAGATCCATCAGGGTCCAGTAACTTGTCCAGTACCACCCACGAAGGGTCAGGCTCTATCTAGATCTACATCAAGGAGCTCTTTCCGGGTTCTGTGTGCTTGACCCGCTGCAGCCTTACGCCTGACCAAGGGCTGCCCCTGATGTCTGGACACATTAAGATAATTCACACCTAGTCCTCAGGTGTATGCTCTGGTGTCCAGGTAGCACGCAGCATGCTTCCTGGATCACACCACTGAGGTAGATGTTTCCCTGAATTATGGATAATGAAACAGATTCATAGGGTCTTAAGACCTTTGCCCAGGGTCACATAGCCATGGAAGTGAACAGTGGGGCTGCCCAACCCTGGCCTGGCAGGCTCCGCAGCGCTTGTCCTGTCTTTCCTGTTAGGCCTGCGGGTTCTTGGCCTCTTGGCCCCTGTGGGACAGTGTGTCTTGTCCTGGCAGCCGCCCTAAAGGGGTTGACTGTCCAGTGCACCGTGACATTTGGCTAATCTTGTGCAGTACTTTGAACATACCCTGGGTACTGATACTGGACCCAGGCTCTTCATAGTGACAGGACACAGCCCAAGGTCATTGAGACAGGGACCAGGGCTTGGTCCCTGTGCTCCTCTATGGAAGAAGAGCTTATCTTGGGAAGGGGCCTTGTCTCCTTCTCAGGACTGATTGTCAGCTGAGCCACGTCTTTAAAAAATATACGTTAATACATAGCTTTTAACAGATCAAAAACACGGCTGGCTGTAGTCATAATGAATTCAGAGTTCATTTTTCCAGGTTTTTTTTTTAATTCCTAACCCTTTTTCTTAAAATTGTGATTTTATATTCTGGTTTTTTTTTTTTTCATTTCACATTGAACTTGCTTCTGACCTGTTATGTGCCCTCTTCTTTTGACTTTCTATTTGAGAAAATGAGGAGTATAACACGGCCCTTTAAAGCATTCAGCCAAGTACCAGTGCCGTAATTAACCCAAGGAAGTCTTCTCGGGCGTTCTCAAACCTTCACTTTTACCCTGCTGTGTAGCACACCCGTTCTGGGTGCTTTCGGGGCTTGCTGTGCCCTTTTTATTGCTGTCGCTGATAAAAGTTTCATTAGTTTCCAGCTTCTGTGGTTTTGATACTCTTCATTGAAGAAATTCCTTGAGTGAGATTTTCTTCTATGTCCAGTGGCTCGAGCAGTTTTAGGACTTGGTGATACGTAACTGTTGAACTTAGCACATGTAAGTCAAAGTCCTAATTAGTCCTCCACTGAAAAATGAATCTGCAGGTCTGTGGTTGGACCCTCAACACGAGGGACGTGGTGAACCTGAAACTGCTTGGGGCCGTAGGTCTGTGAACTTAATAGGGAACCTGTGTCAGCCGTAGGCAGTAGAACGTCTAGGCTGCAGGATCATGGCCAGGAGTTCAGGCTGTAGAGCCTGGGCCCCAGCCCTTACTGGCTGGGAGACCACAGGCAAGTAATTAATCTTGAGCCTCTACTTCCTCCCCTGTAAAAGGGGATATAATTATGGTCTCAGTAAATTGGGGTTTGGGGTAAGAAGAGAGGATCAGATAGAGTACTCTCTCAATGTCTCCTTCCTGTCACAGAGGACATGTGATGTTAACTAAGTTCTACTGATTCTGAATTTCCCAAGACCTACCCCCAACCCCTTCCCTCTCCTCCCTTGCTAGTCCTCCCTTCTTGGGGTTTCTGAAACTCCTGATGAATCTCTCGGCTGCCAGGCTGTCTTCCACCTCTAACTCCTCATGCCCACAGAGGGGACTTGTGGCCGGGATTCTGAGACCTGCTCTCACGCATGGCAGCATCTTAGCAGTGAGAACCCAGTGTAAGCAGCCATGTACGCAGTAGTGCTGTTAGCGGCCTGTGTGTTACTTAAACGGGAAGTCTTAAAATTGGTGACTTAAGACTCTATATAAGCAGGATAGCATTCTAAAATGTGCCAAGAACTTTTAGGTCCCATTGCTTAGAGCCTAAGTTCAGATCCTTCAGTCTGTCAGACCCCATTTCTTAGGACCCCACTCCTGCGGCTTCCCCTCCAACCTCTTCTCTGCACGTCTCCTGCTACGTCTCTTCTGTGCTGACCCCAGATGACTTGGGTCCCTCGCTGTGAGCTCATACTCCCTGTGTGGTGTGTGCTCACTCTCCATCCTGGAAGACAGTGCTCCAGAGTCACCCCTGAGTGATCTTCAGCCTGCCTCTCTCCTCACCACCTTACCCACTCCTCGGGCGGAATCGCACCCTATTTCTTCATCGCTGTGGGCCGTCATTCTGCTTCGAATGACCAGAAACCTGAACTAGGGCAGAGACAACTGCTGATCTCGTGTCCGGTGTCTCACAAGCAGCGTGTGCCCAGGAAGTGTTTAAATGGAATTCATGAGAGTTAGGAAATCCCAGCTTCTGCAGGCAGCTTGGGAATAGGCTCGTAAAGCCCCGGGTATGTTGTATCCCTTTCAGGGAGGTGCCTGCTATCCCAAAGCTCACACAGATTCCTCCTTATCCCGAGCCTGTGAGCCTCAAGTTTCTGAACGAGGCAGGCCACATTTTGTTGGGAGTCACCTGCTTGACTTGGTTTCCCACCCCCCATTTTCTCTGTCTCCCTGTGAACTGTGGCATAGAATGTTTTGAAACAGTTTATTCTGTGGTTTCCAGGCCATTGGACTTGAGGGGAAGGTCATCAGCCTGTCCTGAAGGTAGGCCTGTCTCTCTTTAATCGCAGTGCGTTTCTTAGCCCCCGGGACCCAGGCGGCAGCACTGTGTGGTGGAAGGACTTGGCAGCGGAGGCTCATGGCTTCCCCAACCGGCCATGGCCGTGATCTTGGGCAAGTTACTTACCCTTCCGCTTGGGTTTGCCCACCTGTAAAAGTGTATCCAGAAAGCTGAGATGACTCACATATTCAGCCTTTACGTGGGGCCTGGAACCCAGTGGCCTCTCAGGTAAATTTCCCTCTAATTCTTAACACTTCCAGGGAACACTCTGCCTTTTCTCTCACCCTGGGAAGCGAAATCCTTGACTCTTCCTCACGTTACCGAACTGCTAGGCTGTACCAAGCAAGGGAATTGTAAAATTTGTTTCTATCCACTCAAAACACTGTAAGCTTCGTGTGGGGATTCTGCTCTCGTTGGCACGTGTATATTCCAGTTCTCCGTCCCGAAACTGGGGGGTAGCCGCAGGCAGGCTTGGGCCAGCTGTGAGGTGGATGGGCACTGAAGCTGCCGGGGGCAGCCTGACCTTCGCGAGCCCCTCCTGACTGCTGGGCTCCAGGGATGTGTTTCCAGGAATCCGTGTCCTCTTCTCCAGTGTGCAGACACTGTGGTAAATTAGAAGACAAGGGCTTTGGTCAGAAGAGGGAAATTACTGGGGCGCCTGGGTGGCTCAGTTGTTAAGCGTCTGCCTTCGGCTCAGGTCATGATCCCAGGAGTCCCAGAATCGAGCCCCGCATCCGGCTTCCTGCTCAGTGGGAAGCCCGCTTCTCCCTCTTCCCCTGCTTGTGTTCCCTCTCTAGCTGTGTTTCTCTTTGTCAAATAAAGAAAATCTTAAAAAGAAAAAAATGAAGAAGGAATTAGCTGGGAAATCAGATAAGCATCAAGTAGGTTGGGATTCAGGCAGCGTGTAAAAGTACACCAGAGATTTGGGGAGAAGGAAGGCTTTCCAGGGAGCGAGTACCCCAAAACCCCGGTCTGGCTAGACCATGGGTTTACCTATTTAAACCACCCGGTCTGGCTAGACCATGGGTTTACCTATTTACAGCCTGAACAATAGGATAGAATCATCCACTCTTATTTTCTGCTTTCAGCGTCCTCTGTTTCCTAGCATGTGCAGGCTTCATTCTGTGGCCTTCAGGACTGGGGTTATTGGGATCAGTAGCTTCCTTGGGATGTCATTTCCCCAAAGTATCTGAGGCTCTGCGAAATCTGCTTCTTGTTTGTGACTTAACTCCCAGAAAAACTCAGAGCTTCCGCCATCTTTCCCAACCTTTGCCCAAGGTTCCTCCCCCGGTATCCATCCTCCCATGTTTTCCTTCCAGCTGGGAGACTACCCAGTTAACCAGGGGGCAGAGCTGGCATCTAACCCCAGCCTCATCACCTTCTAGCCGGGGCCCTTCCTGTGACCTCACCCTGGCTGGCTTCTCAACAGGAACGCATCTGATGCCATGCGCCCTCCCTCCATCCCTGCACCCCTTCACCCCTCCTCGCCGCCCCGAGGCAGGCAGGGGCCCAGGTGGCCAGTCTGCCTGAAGGAAAGGACTGGGACTCGCACATGCCTCTCCTGTTTGTGAGCAGGCAGCCAGGGTTTCCTGCGTAAAAACACGTGCTGCGGTTTCTGATGAAATGAGCCCACCGCCCCGGCCCGTGCGGGGAAGTGCGTCTTACCTCCGGGACAAGTGGCCGCCTTCCCTGGTTTTCCATTCTGTCAAGCTCCCTGCTTCCTGTTGAGCGCTTTGCTCTCACCAAACAGCCCCCTCCTGTAGCATCTGCCAAGCTTCAGCTCATTCCCTCTGGAGGGGGCTCTTGGGTCCCTGATCGAGTTCCCCTCCCAGGGCACTTGTTTTCCCTTCCTTTCTTTCCCTGGGTTCTCATAACCTGGACTTAGAATGTCTGTTTTGCAGGCTTGTTTTCTTTTTACTTTAGTTGCCGTGGTTACCAACTTTGTATATAAAGTAATCTCTGTTCCCCACCCTTTATTTCCCCACTGTTCCAGTGAAAAAGTTGCACTGTTTTCTGATGGTAGCCCTCACAGAAGGAATTCAATGGCTTTTTAATCGCTTTCTTTCTGACTGTACCACCAGCAGACCTTTGTTGCCCTCCTTTTTATGGGTCTCTGCTCTGGCGTCGGGATGGATTTGGGCTTCAGATCACGGCATCATTTCGCAGTTTTTAGAAAGGGCCTCAGCCCACCACAGCTAGTGACCTAGAAAGAGGATTATGAGATGGGAAAAGAGCTCATTTTTAAAAGCAAACACCCCATCTGACCTAAACTGGTTCTACCTGTATTGCTTTGATTGTGAGTAATGTAAACAAACAAATTATATAATTACAGGGGAAGTGAGGTCTGTCAGATTGTGGTCAAAAACCCAGAGCTTTTGCCTTGTCCGTCTGTCTATCCTGCCTCAGCCTAGAATTCCCAAAGCAGTGGCTTCCATAAACTGCTTTGGCAGAAGCCATGTAAAGAGTTGGAGCTCTTGTTTTCCGGTGGATTGGAGACCCGGTACTAGGCATCAGAGGGCTGGTCTTCACGCTTGGTCATGAATGATCCATATGACCACCCACAGGAGGCCCCGCCTTTTCATCTGCAAGATAAGACCTCTGTCTGTTTAGACTTCCGGGACAATCACAGTCCTCAGATAACTTCCACAGGAGAAGGACTCAGTGTACCGTTAATTGCTTTGTAAAGAACATCGGGATTTGTTTGGAGATGGCAGTCACCAGCTTTCCTGGGGTTTCTGTGGTTCAACAAAAGGAAAGACTTCTGGAAAGGCAGAGCTTTGGTGTCAAGCCAATACAGCTTGATTGTAACTTCCGTGTCTGCTTTGGACTCCTGTTCCCACCAGACTTCCTTCCTGTTTACACCTCTCCCATATTCCATTATTCATCCCATCTCTCAGCCTAGAATTCTCTCTTGCTTCTCCCCACTGATCTGCTGCCTGTCCTTTAGGTGGAACTCGGGTCCTGCACTTTCTGACTCCCAGATCTGGCAACTCCTAACCACCCTTCATTGTTCATAGTAAAAAGTTCACCTTGACGCAGATACTTAAGATGCTTGCTGTCTTAGATACTTACCTGTCATCTCCTTGAAACTAAGCTTTATAGAGAGAGGGGGCCTGTTACCGACCTAACTTGTGCTGGGCAGGTAACAGTGGGCGAGCAGGAAACACTGGAACACGCCTCTAAGATAAACAGAACTGCAGTACATATTCCAAGCTCATCGACAAGAGTCCTGCAAGTTAGGAGAGGGGAGCAGAGGTCCTTTGCCCGATACGGATTAACAGACATTTTTCAGCCTTCTTGCGCCCTTGAGCTTGTCTCCGTAGCAGCCCCACGAGCCGCAGGGGGTGGTGCAATGCTGCTGGTCCTGGTCCAGAAACGCTAGAATGAAACACAGTAGCTTCCCAGGCACACGGATTGTAGTTCCTGGACTCTTTAAGTCTGTGGGAGCGTCAGGTTCTTCATCTTTTAAGATGGGGCCGTTTCGTCCTACCTCCCCGGGGGTGAGGGGGCGCTGGTAAATATTAGCTTGAAGGTCAGGGGCCTGTGTAGGTATCCTGTAAGTGATGCCCTGTGGCCCTGTACAGGTAAGGCAGCAGAAGCAGAGACCTGGAAAGGTGAACTAAGCGCCGTTACCTCCTTGTTATTCATTGAACTGCCCAGCAGGCAACCAGTTACTTAGCCAGGCATTGGGTAATTCCAAAGCCAGGTGCTTGACCCCAATGCCCTCTGTCATGCCTTAGCTTGCTAGCCCTTGACTCATCCCGTGTGAGCAGAGATGGGCCTGCTTGGTGCAGCGTTGGCCCTGTGCAGGTTTTCTGGTCCCCTTGGCTGTTGTCCATCATAAGCTTACTACACTGCACGTGTGTCATCTGAGAGTGGTGTGGGTGTGTCCGTGGCACTCAAGCTCTTTCCGGTCTTCCCTCGATTTAGGAGAAAGGATCCTGGGTTATGCTGAGGAGCCATGCTATCTCTGGTTTGTCATGGAGTTCTGTGAAGGTGGAGACCTGAATCAGTACGTCCTGTCCCGGAGGCCGGACCCAGCCACCAACAAAAGCTTCATGCTACAGCTCACGAGCGCCATTGCCTTCCTGCACAAAAACCACATCGTGCACAGGGACCTAAAGCCAGACAACATTCTCATCACCGAGCGGTCTGGCACCCCCATTCTCAAGGTGGCAGACTTTGGACTAAGCAAGGTCTGTGCGGGGTTAGCCCCCCGAGGAAAAGAGGGCCATCAAGACAACAAAAATGTGAATGTGAATAAGTACTGGCTGTCCTCAGCCTGCGGCTCAGACTTCTACATGGCCCCTGAAGTCTGGGAGGGACACTACACAGCCAAGGCCGACATCTTTGCCCTGGGCATTATCATCTGGGCAATGATAGAAAGAATCACTTTTATTGACTCTGAGACCAAGAAGGAACTCCTGGGGACCTATATCAAACAGGGGACCGAAATCGTCCCTGTTGGTGAGGCGCTGCTAGAAAACCCAAAGATGGAGTTGCATATCCCCCAGAAACGCAGGACTTCCATGTCTGAGGGGATCAAGCAGCTCTTGAAAGATATGTTAGCTGCTAACCCACAGGACCGGCCTGATGCCTTTGAACTTGAAACCAGGATGGACCAGGTCACATGTGCTGCTTAAAATTCAGGGCAAAGCATCTTGAGTGTTTTAAAACTAGGTGAGTGTACTCTTTTTGTTCTGCATGCCAACTTCCTGGACTGGATTCTTCATCTTGGGCCCTATGGTGGCCCCCCGTGGAGCTGGGGGGAGACGGAGGGTAGAAGACAACCAAGTACCTATTGTGAGAGGACCCACCCAAGTCTTGAGGAGGAGAGCAGTGGGGTGGAGTAAGAGCTGGAAAGTCTAGAGAAGTTCTCTGACTGGACATCTCAAGTGTTTTAGACATGCTTTTTCTCGACAATTAATAAATGCTTACTGGAGAAAATGTGCAAAAGAGGTACAGACAGTTTTTTTCGGAGAATATATGCTGTCCCTAATTGTGTCCCTCCTATTTACATGTCCAGTTCTGCACAGTTGAGATCATGCTGTATTTAGGTCCGGTTTTGGTTCCTGCTCTTTGAGCACTCCTCTGAGCATCTCCACATGTGATAGTTTGCAGTAATTGACATTCCGTTACGTGTGCCATAATGGAACCATCCTCCTAGTCAGGTATCTGATGGGTTTTCTCTATTTTAGGTAGCGCAATGTCTGAGTGAATGTTCTTAGATGGAAGTCTTCGCTTGTTTAAGAGATTGATTGTGGGCTTTCGTTTGTCAAGTGTCACGCCAGGCTCTGGGGTAACAGTGGTGAGCAAAATTCAGAAAACGGCCCCATCCTCATGAATCCTGCAGCTTTGCTGAATTAGTCGGGGAGAGAAACATTGATCGAGATTTGCCACAGGTGCTTTACGACATAGGAGAAGTGGTATTAAAGGAAATTGGCCTTTTAGGGGTCGGTTCCCAGAGGCAGGAGTAGGAAATTGGGAGGGGGAGCATTCCAGGTTAAAAGAACTAACCTCTGCCAAGGACCTGAAGCCAGAGAGAGCCTGGCACACTTGAGTGCCTGCACTGGCTTAGGGTAGGGTAGTGAAGAGAGCAGACTTGGAGTAGTCAGCGACCTGCCCAGCCAAGCAGGCAGGGCTGAGGGGAAAAATTCGAAAAGGTGTACCGGGAAGGGCCGTGGTGGTTTAGTTGGACCATAGTCTGAGGTGAGCTAGGGAAAGATGAGAAACAAGGTGATATGGGGACTCTGGAATTTGACCTTAGCAGGCCTTTGGGAACCACATGCAGACCAGGGCAGAACCGGCCAGCGTTAAAGACTTGGGTACGGGCAAGCCGAGTTGAACCAGAGCCTGGGAGACCAGTTGGACCAGTGATTTTATTCCCACTGCTGGTAGAAGGAGATGCTGTCGAACCTGAAATTGAGTAGCACTGAGGATGGAGGAGAGTTTGGGTCATCATCAGGGCGGGCCGTTGGCAAGACGGGCCTGGAAGCAGAAGAAAGTAAGACATCAGGGGAGGTTGGTGGCAGCAGGCACAAAGGCTAGCTGGGGTATTGGTCAGATTGGATTTATTTTCAAATAATGCAGCCTAGCTTTGTGGGAAGGGAGGACCACGTTGACTACCCATATATGCCAGGTGGGCGGTCGCAGTTTGTTTGCCTTTGCCACCCTGCAAAGGGTTAAGTCATTTATCCACCCTCCTTCTGATTTAAGTGCAGGTGTATCTTACCCATGACCCTCCTACCTCGTTTTCTTAATCTGGCAAGCTGGAAATAAGCAACGCTTAGATTTGCTGAAGCCTTGAGATGAGCGGATGAGAAGTGGTGCTAATCCCAGGGGTCACCCTGCGCACAGAGCCGCCTGTCACCGGGGTGGGTTCTTAGTCCCTTCCTTGCCCTCCACCTCAGGGTGCTGGTTGCCGGTGGTGAGTGCTGAGAGGAGCATGGTCACATCTACGGTGTTCTCAGTGAACCTGCCTCGGCAGCGAGTCACTAGGTTTAATTCTTCCTTCCCACAAAGCTCAAGCACCCTGGCAGACAGCAGGCCAGGTTGTCCTGCTGCCCACTGGGTAAGAGGGCTCTTTGGAGCTCGGTTTGCGGGCAGCGCCGCGTTAGAGCCCGGAGAGTTGGCTAGACCACATTTTAGTCGTATTTCATGCCACCACTTCTCATCTCCAACCATCCCTTCCACATTGAAAAAACCTCTTAGAGACACCTAGGTGGTGCCGCCAGTTAAGTGCCTGACTCTCCGTTTCGGCTCAGGTTGTGATCTCTGGGTCATGAGATTGGAGCCCCCTCAGCGTGGAGTCTGCCTGAGATTCTCTCCCTCCCCCCCCTCCACCTACAACGAGTGCCCGTGCTCGCTCTCTCTCTCTCTCTCTCTCTCTCTCTCAAATAAATCTTAAAAAAAGAAAAGAAAAGAAAAACCTGCTAGAATTCAAGTTTGTCCTTGGGCAGAATGAAGGTTGTCATTGGAAGCGAGACCTGAATTTGGTTGGGGTTGTGGGGCTTTCACAGCTAATTGAGATTTGTGCTGCTTTGCAGGGCAAAGTTCTAGCTCAAAGAAGGGTGATTCCTTCACAGAGGAGAAGTAGGTGACCTTGACATAGAGATGAGGCACATAGCTCTGCTGAGTGTCCCAGGCTCAGATCTCTAGTGATGACGACAGTACTTGGTCAGCTGGTGCCTAGGTGATGGTAGCCCAGCCTCACCTCGCCTGTCCCAGGGAAGCACTTAGACTTGTGGGCTGGGCCGGGGTATATAATCAGGCACTGACCCTCGTGGGAGCAAAAGCTTCAGCTCATTTGCAATATTAATGAGCTGTATCTAGCTGGCTTAAGGAATCCGAGGCTTGAGTTGGAAAGAGCTGTTGTCCAAACTGCTCCCCACTTCAGTTCTATAGATAGAGAAGCCAATTTCACGTATTCAGCATGTTTATTGACAGGCTGTTTGCCAGGGATTATTTTAGTCACAGAAGATATTTTAGTGGAAAAAATAGACAAAAAATTCTTGGCAGGTATGGCACTTACATTTCTGGTGGGGAGAGACAATAAACATGAGTAATATGTTTGAAAATGCAAAGTGCTCTGTGGGAGGCCTAGAGCAGGACAAGGGACATCAGAATGCTGGGAGGTAGAGGGTGGAGGTATACTTTTAAAGGGAAGAGATCAGGGTGGGGTCTCTTGAGACAGTGACATTTGAGTAAAGGCTGGGAGTTGAGAGAGTAAGTCATGAGGATTTCTGGAAAAAGAGCATCCCAGACAGAGGGAATGGCCAGTATAAATGCTTAAAAGCTGGATAGAGAGCTGGGAGGGCAGTGTAGTAAGAAAAGAAGCAGGAAAGCTAATGAGGGTCATTTAGAGTAGGCCTGTAGGTCATTGTAAGGATCTGGGGTTTGGGCCTGAATAAGATGGAAAGTCCTGAATGCGTGTTCGTTCAGCTCTGGGATAATTGATCTTTTGAAAGGATTGTCGTGGCTGCTGTGATAAAAGTAAACTTTAGGGGAACAAGTGAGGTGATACAATGGGAAGCTTCTGTAGCAATCCAGGTGAGGGAGAATTGTGGCTTTGAACAGCAGAGCCCCTGAGGTGATACTAGATTTTGAGTGAATGTTAAGTCAGCCAACCATTTCCTGCTAGATTGAATGTAAAGTATGACAGAAAGGAATCAGACGAGATCAGGCGCGTTCAGGGTGGTATGGCCGTAGACTGACAGAAAGGAATCAAAAGACAGCTTGGAGTTTTGGCCTTGGACGCCTTTGGAAGATTAGAGTTGCCACCAAGTGAGGTGGGAGGGACACGGAGAAGAACAGGCTGGGCTGGAGAAGGTTCAGGCTTTGCTGACCTGTAAGTTCGCAGTGCCCATTTAAAATCCAAGTACAGAGGTGGAGTGGGTAGTTGGATGCCTCTGGAGTCTCCTCGGGGGAGAGATCTGGTCTAGAGATAGAAATTTGGAGATGGCCAAGGCATGCAGAGTGGGTATAACCAAAATTTCAAAGAATGACCATGCTCTGGGCCATCCCACAGGGAGGCTGGGGAGAAGGAAGCAAGCCAGCAAGATAGGAGGCCTGGTGTATGGTGTCCAGGAGGCAGGTGAAGACAGGAGGAGAGGAAGTAATTGTCCTGAGTGACAGTGGATTGAAGATGGGGACTAAGGATTGACCTTTGGCTTTCGTGATGGGGAAGTCATTGACACTTACTGAGCAATTTTGGTGGCACGGAATGAGAAGAACCACTCAGACCACAGCAGGTTTGAGGGGGAATGAAAGGAAAAAAAATTGGAGACAGAATCGACCAGTGATTCTCCAAGTTTTTTGTTTAGAAGCCCCAGTTATACTTGGAAAATTGAGGATTCTAGAAAGCTTTTGTTTTGGATTATATCTATGAATACTGGTAGGAGTAACAATTAAAACTGAGAAAATTAGTTTATTTCAAATGAGAAAGTTATATGTTAACATGCAAGTATCATAATTTATGAAAAATATTTTCAAACAAAAATTTAGTAGAGAGGCATCGTTTTATATTCTTAACAAATCTTTTTACTATCTGCCTTAAAAGCTGGGTTCTCATGTTTACTTCTGTCACTCAGCATGTAACCTCTAGAAGACTTCACTGTACACTTTAGAGAGGGTGTTAAAAAGCTAAATGTATTAGTGTTACTACAAACAGGGTTGGCTTCTTGGAGTCCCACACTCCAGACCACACTTCCAAGAACCAGTGGTATAGAGCACTCTTCCTGAGGAATTTTCTGTGAAGGGATGCTGCTGAGAAGTAGAGGGCAGCTGGAGACCTAGAAAGAAGGAATTTTTCTAAGTCCCAAATTAATGGACAGAACTCATGTGTCCTTTTTCCTTGTCAGCTTTCCTATTAGACCCGTTGTTGGGACTCAGACTCGAGCCTCATATAGGAAACACTCTTGTCCCCAGCATAGCATGATGAAGAAAAGCCTCAATAGTCTGGGCTTGCAGATTTCAGAGTAGAGTTCAAATCAGGGCTCTCTGGTTTTAGTTTTTTGCAACAGTGAACAAATGCACTTTGGGTGGGAAACAAGGGATTCCTCTGAAAGGAGAGTTGCCTAGTGGACTGTTCAGGACTGAGTGGTTCCATTTCTCTGGCTTACTGGCCATGTGACCTCAGGCAAATTATATTACCTCTGGGTTTTATCATCCACTGAATGAGGGGGGGTAGGTCCTATGTCTTATTGAGGTTGTTGGACTCACAGGAGGTTGTGAAAATGCCCTCTACAGCCTGCCTAAATGAGATGCTAAATTTTAGATAAACACTTTGGCTTGAGGTGAAAGTATTATCTTCTTTCCATCTCTGAAGACCATGGTCTTTAGTAGCCTTGCTTCAGAGGATTACCAAATAGCTTTTTTTTTTTTTTTTTTTTTTTTTTTAAAAACAAAGCTGGACTCCAGGCAACTCAGGCCAATTGCTTATTCTGGAAAACTTATCTATTTTTAAAGATTAGTCAGTGGTGGATTCTATCTCTCCCTTATTTGTCATTTTCTGAAGATGTTTAATAATTCCTAATGTTTCCTCCCAGCCAGCCACAGACCTTACGCAAAGTGGGTAAGCCAAACCGCTGTTCTAGGTGCCACCGCCCACCTCTGTTACCAGGGAGGGTGCTGTGAGATGAGGGAGTCTGCATCCATGGCCAAGTTTGTGGTCTCAGACGAGCCTCGGTTACTAGGGCCTTGGGTAGTCAGGGCCCTTGAATGACATTTATTTGGAGCGAGCAGCTCAGGCCTGCTGAAGGGTCGTAGAAAATATTCTTTGTTCCATATGTGATCTTGGTTGCTGCCTAACATTACAGAAAAAAATCCAGCCTAATGGATTGTTGAAGTAATAAAGGATATATTTAGTCTTGCTCTGAGGTCCAAAGATATGTCTCTGGGCTCACATACTGGAAGACCTGAGTTGACCCTTTGACCTGGGCTTCAGATTCTTCTTCATTTTACAAGATTTGAGGTGGAGGTCCCCAGCCCGTTAGCTGGACCCCTGATGGTCTTCTGGGGATTCACAAGCTTCAGCTCATCTAACAGACAGTAGCATGTTGGCTCACATCGAAGCTGTAGAAACCATTTCAGATCACTTCTTTACTTTTGGCAAGATTATACCCCAGTTGTGGCACACTATAGGTGTCGAGTTAAAAGTGATACTGGAAACCAAAAGATGGGAAAGAAATTCTTAATGTGGTTCATTTTATTTACTTTTTAAGATGTTTATTCATTGACAAAGGCACAGTGAGAAAGGGAACACAGGCAGGGGGAGTGGGAGAGGGAGAAGCAAGCCTTCTGCTGAGCAGGGAGCCTGATGTGGGGCTCGATCCCAGGACCCTGGGATCATGACTTGAGCCAAGGCAGACGCTTAACGACTGAGTCACTCAGGTGCCCCACAGGGCACCTTTGTGGTTCATTTTAAACAGTAAAGTTTTCAAAACAATCCCTGGAGAGTAAATCAGATCCGGGTTTTCCGTGAGAAGGTCGGAACCTGGGGCAAATAGGTGAGTATTCCCATCCCTTCTCGGTTGAGTGTGACTTCGTTGTCCAGCCTTGAGGACAGACATGAACAAATCTAGGAGCACCTAAGACGTGCCCTTCACTCAGGACCCTGTGGGAGATTGCCACACAAAACTGAGCTTCAGGGCCGTGAGACCCCCACCTGGAGCCTCGCCTTGTGCATGTGGGGAGCCAAGGGGTTAGGTTTTGAAGGAGAGCAGCAGTGCTAAAGATGGCCAGAGATGTTGATAATCACCAGTCATCCCTGGGGCCAAGTACTTTTTGACCATTATTTCAACTTCCCGAAAGTCACAGCTGATAAGGAGCAAAAGTCTAGATTTGAACCCAGGTCTGAGTCCCTGGTGTGCACCGATGTGTGGGGTATTCCCCATGGAAATATCTGTACAAATCACATGTCTTTATGACTGAATTTGACAAACAGTTATGTGCCAATTGGGGGTCTGAGATGAATAATGTGGGCACAAGGCGCATGACCCTCAGTAGCCTTCCAGTCGGGAGGGAGTTTCTCGTACTCCGAAAAAGCACAGAGTGCTGCTCAGCAGGTAGGTAGCCCACCGGGAGGGATGAGTAAGGACACCTCCGTGAGCCGTAGCCGCCAAAGGGACCAGAGTCGGTTTGATTCCTGCACCCCAGAGGCTCATCCCACTTAGTCTCCAGCAGGACTTTGAACTTTCTAAAGAGGGCAGAGGGCGGGAAATGCCATCCTCGCCCTGAAGAGATCATTGGGAGGGGAATGTGTTTAGCCGGTGATCAGGTCTTGCATCCAGACAGATCAGCCGTCTCTGAGCCTCTTTGGAGTCCCTGTCTATAAAATGGACGTTTCAGTCTGGCCTTACCCTGGTGCGAGCACTCCATAGGGCTAAGAGGGGAGGGGTTGTGCGTGAGGATCCCCAAGGTTTGCTTCTCTTCTCACTGGGGAAATTAAAGCTCTGCCTTCACTCTGAGGACCTGGTGACCCGAGGAGCCGGCAAGCCAGGGAGACTGTGGGGCCTGCTCTGTCTCCTTGTGTTTCCTTGGGGCTCCCCCAGGTCAAGAAGGCCGGTGTTTGTAAGGCCAGGCAGCTCCCCGGGGCCCGGCTCTTGCCCTTGCCCTTGCCCTTCCCTGACAGCTCCAGCTGTATCCACCAGCGGAAGCTGAGCTGTCGGTTATGTAATGGGGCTGGTGGCCCTCGGGGATAGTCTGTGCCTTGAAGCTCTGCAGGACGTCAAAGCATCCGTGAGGGAACAGGCCTGCCCCAGGGCTCTTGTTGCTCACATGCTGCTCCTCCTAGCCCAGACGGCGGCCCTTTGGGCAAAGCAAAATCACTTTTGTAATCGTCCAGCTGTAAGCCAGGCTGCCTGATGGTTGGGGTCCTTCCAAGTCCCATTTCCTCTTCCCCTGGGACACAGACACTCCTACCAACAACAACTGCTCCTGGGTATAAAAACCTGCTAGGCAGAAGTCAAAATTACGCAAATGTTGGAAGGTTGGGAGAAAGAAGCCTGCTCCATGTGATGGCCATCGGGAAAACCCAGGCCCTGAGGGAGTGCTAACCCAGCGGTCTGTGGTGCCAGGTCTTGGAAAGGGCTCCGGTGTGACCCAGAGGCTGCCTGCTGTCAGGGATCCTGGCAGAAGCCCCTTCCCAGTGAATGTAGCCTGTGCCTCTGAGACTGAGGACCCAAAGCGAAATAGCAGTAGGGGCTGCGTTTCTCCCCAACAAATCTCCCAGTTCATTTATGAAATCTTGACTAGAGCAGGGAATTTTGTCATTGGTACCCATCACTGATGTGGCTGCCCATAGCCCTGTGTTGAAAGATGCTGGGGCCAAGTCGCATTTAGTGAGCAAGAGCCCTCCTGATGGATGGCAGGCAGTGGTGGTGGTGACAGTAGCGACTCCTAGTGTTGTACTCTGGGAGTTCACCATCTAGCAGTGGGGAGAAGACAGTAGCTGAGGCTCAGGAGAGATACCGGAAGTCTAGAGGGAGTGGACGGAAAGCTTCCTGGAGGAGGTGGCACCTTGGACTGGTTCTTGAAGGTCGGTTTAGAGGCACTTTGTAAGCCAGGTGATATGCGAGCAGGTCACAGCTCAGGACTCTCCAGAAACTCACCTTTCGTGCCCTGAGGCTATGTTGGGTATAGGACCCAGCTGGCGGTGGGAGAGGGTACTGTTCTATTGTGAAATCTGAACCAGAGATGCCTTCTAGACCCAGGGCCTGGGAAGAAAGCCCAGGGTTCCGTCTTGATAAACTAGGGCAGCGGCTTACAAGCTCCCAGGCCCTCCTTTTGTTGCCACCAGTGAGTCCTCTCTGGTATTACAGAATCCGAGGAAATGGAGACCTCCTCCAGCCTCTCTAGGATTCAGAAGCATGGCAGGCCTTAAAACTGCCAGCCAAGTTTAAAATAAATCAATACTGTAAAATACTGCAATGAATTTCCCAACTTTAAAGGAATTTCACTTTCAGTTAGAGGTGCCTGGGGAAAGCTATAATTCAGCCTGCATCATACATAGGTCAGATTTCTGTGTTTTGTTTCTTTGTAAAAGAAAGTGATATCTAGGGACTCGGGGGTGGAATGGATTAGAGGCACCCAGGGCACACCACAGGGCATAGTGAGGAAGATGAAAATGCTTGTTTTTCCAGGCTGCAAGACGGAGCTGGATATGGGGCCTGGGCAGTGAGGGGAACCTTGGCTCTTCGTCGTCCCAAGGCCTGGTACCGTAGCAGTGATGGAGGGCAGTTCCAGTGGGAAGGTCATAGAGATGGCATGAGCCAGTTGACTCACTCTGCATTTACTTCCATCCATTTGGAAGAAGGAAACCCTTACGTATCATGGACAGCACCCTTTTGTTTTTTGCCTTTCTGCTTTTTTCCAGACATGTCTAAGACATGTCCTTATTCCAGAAGGCTCTGGTCTGGGACACGTCTGAGGCATGGGCTGGAAGTACGGAGCAGTCAGATCTTGGCAGAGTCCATGGGCCTTACCGGCCCAGCCCAGCCTTGTGCAGACATAAGGAGAACTGGAAGTCAAAAATAAAGACTCATTTGTTGTTAGTAACCAGATTGCATACTTGGATTTGATGAATGCTTGGAAGGAACGCTTGGTTTGCATGGGGCAGCAGAAAGGAGTGTGGGTTTACCACACCCCAGACAAACAACACAGTGACTCTACCATCTAGAAAAAAATTATTTGGGAGTTTAAGCCAGTTGCCTAAACTGAAATCCAGATGTCACCGCTGATGTGATCCAGAGATCTCCCTCCCTCTCCTGCCCTCAGAGGCTCAGGGGAGAGCCCCCAAGCAGGCGTAGCACCTAGAACCGTTGGAGAGCCCATTCCTCCAGCCCAGTGTTTCGGAGCCCTCTTGCTGTGGGACAGCTGTTCTGGAACTCTGGTTTCCCACCTGCTCATAGAGTGTCGCTGAGTTGGGTGTAAACACTAGGCAGACTGAGGTGTGGGCGTTCAGGATCTGCAGCCTGATTATGTGGCCTGAGTAAAGTTTAACCAGAGTTCAAAAGATGGCTTCCTTTCTGCCATTGGGAGGAACAGAGGATGTCACGAGTAAGAAGTTTCCTACTTAAAAGATCAAGATTCTATCCCGTGAACTTGAAGATGTTGACAGGCTGTCGCCACTCTCCTCCCTGCTCCTCCTCACTAGCTCCTGTCCCCCAACACACACAGTGGCAGTGGCAAACCTTCTCAAGAGTTTGGTCCCCTAGGGGCGTCTGAGTGGCTCAGTTGTTAAGCATCTGCCTTCGGCTCAGGTCATGATCCCAGGGTCCTGGGATGGAGCCCCACATTGGGCTCCCTGCTCAGTGGAAGTCTGCTTCTCCCTGTCTCACTGCCCCTGCTTGTGTTCCCTTTCTCACTGTGCCTCTGTCAAATAAATAAATAAAATCTTTAAAAAAAAAAAAAATGTGATCCCGGACGGGCATCATCACCTGGGAACTTGTCAGAATGCATATTTCTGGCCCCACGTTAGTCCTACCAGAAACCAGAGAGGGTATTCAACAAGGCGGCTGGATGATGCTGGTGTACACTCAGGGTCAAGGGCCACCATGGCAAAAGAAGATAAAGGCACATTCTGCCACGTTACCGTCTGTTAAACACACTGCCTCTTAACCTTTTGCCCTCAGAAAGCTTAAATTTAGGCATAAGAGCTAGGAAGAGGGGCCTGCCAGGTCCTAATCCTGTCACTGCCTTCCATAATTACCTAGCATCGAGACTTTGGGCAAGTCACTTCTGTGGGCTGTGGTTTCCTTGTCTAGAAAACTAGGGTACCTGAGGACCACTCTCAGCTCCTCTCTCCCTGCTCCCTCAGCCCAGCCATGTACCACCGTGGATGAGTTTCCAGGAGTCGGACTCCTGATTCTTGCTTGGTTTCTCCCTCGGTGCCTGTATCCTTAGGATGAGGTAGGGTCCTGCGGCAGCCACCTGCTCCTGGGAAGAGAAAGAAAATAATTGAATTTCTCCGTGGGCTTCCCTGGCCCCAAGAGAGTAGACTTCTGAGCCATAATAACAATGAGCATCTTGGGATGGTCTCCAGCAGAGTACCCTCAGGGGAATATGAGGCCCTGTGAGGTCTGTGTAGTAGGTCGGGGCTCGTCCTTTAAGAAAGGGGAACTCAAGGGGCGCCTGGGTGGCTCAGTTGGTTCAGCGACTGCCTTCGGCTCAGGTCATGATCCCGGAGACCCGGGATCGAGTCCCACATCGGGCTCCCTGCTCGGCAGGAAGCCTGCTTCTCCCTCTCTCACTCCCCCTGCTTGTGTTCCCTCTCTGGCTATGTTTCTCTCTGTCAAATAAATAAATTTAAAAAAAAAAAAAAGAAAAAAGAAAGGGGAACTCGAGAGGCAGCTGGGCATAAGGAATGGGGAAACAGCAGAATGCACGAGTCCGGCTGAGGTGTCTAAGTGGAGTCTCAGACATGGCTTTGAGTCCTGCGTAGAAATCTCCTGTCCATTGCCCCGACACGCAGGAAGCACCTGTTGTGTGCCCAGCTTGGGCCTCGGAGATGGAGAAAATCCCTGACCTCAGTCCAGCTAAACCTCAATCATCTCTCTGAGCCTTGGAGTTCTTGTCTATAAAACAGGTTGCTGATAACATTTACCCCATAATATTTTCATGTGGATTCAGTGGAAAATGGATGTAAGGATGTAAAGCTAGCCTGGGGAAGCTAGGCGTGTAGTAGGCACCCCAGGGCTCTTGGGTTCTGTTGTCTTTTCATACTAGTTCTTGGCAAGCCTGGTAACAGAGCTCGAAGTAGTCTCTTAGGGTGTTTCCCACCCATCCGCATCAGGAAATAAAACACACACCCCAGAGGGGCCCATTCATGTTTTTGGTAGCCTGCTACGTGTGGTGCAGGCACCCATAGGTGCTTACAGTACTTCGGGACAGCTCAGACCTGGTCCCCACCCTCCGGGCCCTTTACCTTGGTTGGAGCGACCCTTCCAAAGGGAAAACTGCAGGTAAATTTCATGGCTGCATGGATGGAGGAAACAGCAAAAAATAGGGAACCCTCCCCAAGGCCGGAGGAGGAGGTGCTGTTAAACCTGAGACTGAGATGTCAGCCAGGCATTGAGGCAGTGAACGGGTACGGGCCAGGTGGGAGAGGCTGGGAGGAGACAGGAACCTGACGTGCCCGGCGTTAGGGGTGGTGGTAAGTCACGGGTCTGCTTCCCCATCAGGTTCTGTGTTTACGGGCGCATTCTGGCTCTGCTGCCGGGATTGGAGAGGGCAAGCATGGACCTGGGGGATCATCCGTGGACCATGAACCAGCTGGGAAGTCGAGTTCCCGGGTTAGAGTGGATGGTACATGGGGCAGAGTGAATTTAAGATGCACTCGGAGATGGCTGGAGGACTGCAGGTGGGCAGAATGAGGGAGATGAAGGCAGGGTGCTCCCCGAATCACTGGGCTGGGCGGGGGGCAGAGCCATTGATGAGACTGTGGACACTGCAGGAGAGGGGCTTTGCTGGGGCGTGTGGAAAGTACACAGATGGATCTCGGATGTCTGGCCATCAACCGGTCCTCTCTCCTTTAGACGGGCACTTGGTAAGTGATTCTCTGGGTCTTGTTGGGGTGCCGCTGGATCCCAAATTTGGGACTAAGCCTAGGATACCTTCATGAGCCCCAAGGGCCCTCCTTAGACCCAGGGCTGCCTCACAGCCTTGATCTCATGCTGTGCCTTGCTGTGTTTTGTTCTTTCCTTCGTAATCAGCTTCTCATTAGGTGACTGATGTGTCTGGCTCTTCTCTATCTTGATTTGCATATGCACTGCGCTATAATTATGTACCAAGAACATAGCATTTTATTGTTTTTTGTATTTGCTTTTGCTTTTCCGAGCTGCCAACCTGCGCGGTGCCCTACCACATAGTAAGGCCGGCAGTTCTGCTGGAGAGCAGCTTCCTAAGACCGGCATCTTGCTCTCCCGGTTGTTTTGTTTCATGGTTATGTAACATCTGGATCATGATTGCTGGCTATAAAATTGGATTTGAGGGCCACTTTAATTTGTGAATTGGGAAATACTATCTATTTTGGGGTAAGGAAAGGAGACGAGGGAGAGGTGCAGGGCACTCTGTGGTCAGTTGCCTTCAGGCACTTAAAGTACAAGCGCTGAGGGGTGACCCCATGACCTGAACTTGACATCAGGCTAGTGGAAGGGGTCAGTCCTTCAGCCATCCTCGGACAGCTTGGTTTGAACTACGTGAAGGGCATGGGGTAGAAGCTAGCCCTGCCTGTTCACCGCATCTCATTCCCTGGAGAGTAGGTCTGTGTTTTATACTCATTTACGAGTGCTTACTAGGAGCTTTTGCAGTTTGCTGCTTACAGTCACTTATTTGTTTCTGTGTAGAACAGGCCTGGGGCAGCCTGGAGTCTTCCATCAACCTCAAGCATGAGGGCAGGGGTTGGGGAGGTGCGCTTCCTCTCAGTTTCAGACTTACTGAGCTCACGCCCTGTGCCAGCCTTCATACTCTCCCACTCTGTTTCTTATCTCGTCACATCCACATGTGGGTCCTGGATAGGATGTCCCTCCTGCTCCGAAGACAGTAAATGATGTGCTGCACTGGCCACACGGCCAGTAAGGGCCCGCTCCGGGGCTCTCTGCCATTGGCTTCTGAGGGTAGATCCCATGCGCACCGTGTTCGGTGCCCCCAGCTCCATGGAGGCAATGTTGGCTGTGGCTGAAGGAGTCCACAATGGCTACAAGTGGGGCCTGGGACTTAAAATAGCCGTGGAAGAAGGGAGGAGGGCAGGCGGGGGTGCTATAAGCAAGGGACACAGCATGAGAACCTGGAGAATTTGTGTCAAGAGCGGATCTTCAGGTTGGCTGACACAGCAGTGAAGTGGGAAAATGAGATAGCGCTCAGTCGCCCAGAGCCTTGAATGTCAGCCTAAGGAGGGTGACCGTCCCCCTCGGGGGCAAAAAAGGTAGAGCCGGGTGACGGTGGTGTACAAGGCTATTCTTTCTGGCAGATGAGTAGGTCATGGTGAGGAGTGAAATGTCCGCTCCGGGGGCGGGAGGTGTGACACCTGATGGGGCTGGCCTTCAGAAGGTGTGAGACTGCACAGGCACCGTCCTGAGCTTCGTGAGGGCAGACAGCGCAGGGGCCGATACGGCCATTGGGAGCCCTGTGCTTCCACAGAGGTGTCAGGAAGAGACTCGCTTTGGAACCTAGGATGTTGATAAATCTAGGTTTAAACTGCAGCTCTCCCACTGCCTGGCTGGGTGACTTGGGGCCTGTCTCCTCTAACTTCTCTGAGTCCCCATTTCCTGTCCGCCAAATGATGCTCATTTAACACTGACATTCACTGCCACTGGTGCAAAGACTACACGCACAAGAACTAGGAATTACCCAGTCCAACTCCACACACGCTGCGAGAGCTCGGGGCAGCTCCACGCATTGCCTTCATGCGGCATGTTTTTGCCTAATCCTTACAGGCTCATCATTCGTTTTCACTAGCAATCTGCAGTGCTGTCCTTTTCCCTAAGAGAGCTCCAAGCCCCTTCATCATGCACCCCCGCCCCTGAGTTCCCGTGGCACCCCCTGGGCTTTGGTCTTGTTGCTGTAACCAGAGGTCCATATGGTCCCCTTTTGCCCAGACCACTCTGGGCATGACCTTGTGTGAGTCTTGTCTTTCCTAACCACAGACTGTCCTGTCACCATGGAAGTGACCTCTCCCCTTTAGCTGTGACAACACGTTCGGCATGCTTCTGGCAAAGGGCCGCAGAGGAAGGTTCTCCCAGGAGCCCAGCCTCTCCCCGGAGCCCTTTGTCTGCTCATCACAGCAGCCACAGCTGAACCTCAGTCTCTTAGGGGACCAGTGGAGGCAGTTGGCAGCTTTCTTTCATCCCCACGCTTAATAAGTTGAGGAAGGGAATTAGTTAGGGTGTCCCTGTAGCCGACTGCCAATTACTGGGGCTGTTTCTGCAGACAGAAAGTTCCCCCTTCGTTTATCTGGAGTGCCAGCCAGTGCCTGTTTACCAACTGAGGTGCTTCCCAGCTCCCTGGGGGCCCCCAGACATGACTTCCCAAGGCTAAAGAGACCGGCTTTAAATGGGTCTACAATCCTCAGACCCCGGTGGGATGACTCGGGGTACAGTCATGTAGATTGCTGGTCGCCAGAGAGCCCTGCAGATCTCAGACTCTAAGGTCTTGTCAGCAGCTCTTCCTTTGTTTTAGCATCTGTTTTTTAAAGATCTTATTTTTAAGTAATCCCTCCACCCACCATGGGGCTTGAGTTCACAACGCACAGACCAGGAGTCACACACTCCACTGACTGAGCCAGCCGGGTGCCCCAGCAGCCCTTCCTTTTGTGCATTTGGCTAGCTAGTTCTTGAATACTAGCCTTTGGGGCAGCTCACTTTGAGAACGCGAAAGGTTTGTCCGCTATGGTGACAACACAGGCAGCGCTGTACTGTGACCAAGTCTCGGAGTCTGCAAGCGTCCACGGTAACTGGCTGCCGCATCTTTATAGAGTGCCCCCTGCCTGGCTGGCATCGGTGCTAAGTGGGCCCCCAGTCAAGCTCAGCTGACTCGCCAGAGAGCCCATCTCCTCTCCATGGCCTTTGTCTGCTCTAAGAATCTCAGGTTTGCCTTGAAAATCTGTAGAGAGGGGACCCCCCGCAGCCCTACCGTGTCCCACTGGTAGCCAGGGCTCTGGTGCCGTGAGCTGCTGCCTGCCTCCCCGACCTGGCTGTGCCGGGAGGGGGAACCCCATGTCTCCCTCCCATGTTGCTTTTCTGGTTAGAGTCTTTGCCTTGATAAGTAGGAGCCTGCCGAGGTGCTTGTGGTTCTCAAGATTCCTTGTGCTATGGGTCGGGTCCATCCCACCAGGGAAAGGCATGCGATGGACCCACACCGTGACACTTCATATGCCTTCTGGGTGTTTGCAGACCCTGTGCGTCCTTGGAGTTCAAAGGACCCCAGATGGAGAACCCCTGCCCTGGTCCCAAACCCCCCTCAGTGGCACAGGAAGAGATGGGGTCACCAGCAAAGAGCAGGGAGAGCTAGATGAGACAGGTGACCGGGGTCCCCACCACCGGGGGGGTCCTTCATCATTTTTCTGCAGTTTTCTTCAGTGTCTCTTAGTAGGTCACCCCACGGGGGTGAACTCCTCTGGTGACATCTGTGCTCTTGCAGCCTGGGCAACAGTCTGCCTTTCAGAATTCTTGGGGCTGCCCCCTCCGGACATGCAGAAGTGGGCGAAGAGGATGTGGAAGGCGGGACGGGTGGCCTCTGAGACGAGGGTGGGCCCCTGGCTGCTCGAGAGCTGGTCAGTTTCTCGCGGGGGCACCCCTGCCCCCACCCCCCACCCCCACCACTGATTTCCACAACCCTGGGCTTCGAAGGTGGGGTGCAGAGTCCGCTTCACCTGTGGCACCCCAGCCAAAAGGCCACCACCGCTTCTCGAGCCACTGGTCCTTTGTGGAGCAGTGTGGGGCATCATCACATTTTACAGGGGGTCGGTCCTGGAAGGAGGCGCGTGGATCTTGAAGATCTGGGGAAGGCCACAGAGTTTAGGCCAGAGCCAAGGCTTCCGGTCTCCAGGCCACCATTCTCATTTGCCTCTTCCTGTGGCTGGCTTGCCCGAGGGACACACTGAAGCCAGGCTGGCCCCCACTGGATTTCAGGCTTCCCTCTCCGGACTGAACAGAAGGCCTTATTTTCTTCCCCTTTGAAAGGCAGCGAGGGAAGGAGGGGCAGAGAGAGCTGGCATTGGCCCCAGAGCCACCTGGTCCTGTAGCGGTTGGGGGTGTCGCGTCAGGGAAACCCTTTGTCCCCGTGTGCCTTATTTCCCCCCCGCCCAGCTCCGCAGGTGTGTTGGGGTAGGAAATGAGCATGGGCGACCTCCTGGCTCCTCCCTGCCACCTGCTGGAGCGTGGACAAGTGGCCTGGTCTTCTAAGGGGAGGGTTAGCATCTCTTCACCTGACGTTGCATTGTTCAGTGGGAACTCAACTGTAGGCAGGGATTTTATAACCAGATTTTTGTGTTAAGATCCTGTCTTACTGAATGATTCCGTGAAGTTTGTAAGTTAATTCTTCTTTTGCCACCTGCTAGCTCCTGGTTCCTGTCCACCAGCCAGCGTTCGGCTCGTGGGCTTGGCGACTTGAGAGGCTCAAGAGAAGCACAGGACTGTCTTGTCCTTCAGGCGGCTTGGGGTTGAGGCGGGGCGAGGGGAGCACACAGCGTGACTTGTGGGGGTCTGTGGTCACTCCGTACCTGCTCGTTGGAGCACAGAGACTGGGAGGCCTAGAAGGGCAAGGGGCAGGGGAGGTTACAACCAAAGCAGCGCTTGCTGAGGCCCAAAGCAGAAAAGAGGCTGGCCTGATGCCAGGTTGTCTTGTCTGCAGTTTTTGCCTGGGTGGGCCAGTGAGGTGGTGAGGTTTAAGGTTGGGATATAATCCAAAGCTGCCATCACCACATGTTAATCGCCTCCTGTATACTACTTATGTCCAGTACAGAGAATGTCACTGGACTTCACTCCCTGTGTGGCTGCCTTGTCAGCTGAGAAAGCTGAGGCTCAGGGATGACATTCTCCCCACGTGTGGGACCTGCTCACCAAACTCCTGCCTTCCTTTGACCTCCTGCTCAGGGCTCAGAGACCATCGTGAATGGCATCCCTGGCCTTCCAGAGCATCGTGGCTGCCGTGGAGCCCCTGTTGGGGGTGCTTTGCTCGGACCCCTGTTCCCTTTTCCCTCCTGTAGACCCGAGGACAGGCAGAATGGCCATCCACCCCCAGGTTTTTTCCCTGACACCAGGACCCCCATGAGCCGTGCTGTGGGCCACTTGTGGCACCGTGGTCCCTAACTTTGGCCCTCTCTGAGCCCCCTGTGGCTAGCAAGCAGAGCCTTTGCTCAGTGGTGTATCAGAAAGCTTGGCTCCCTGGCCTCTATCCCTCTGACACATGAACAGACAGTAGTGTTGGAGCCGCTGAACCCCCAGGGCTGGCAGGTTGGTATCTGAGTATGAAAAGCCAGCTGCGGGGCGCCTGGGTGGCTCAGTAGTTAAGCGACTGCCTTCGGCTCAGATCGTGATCCTGGAGTCCGGGATCGCGCCCCGCTTTGGACTCCCTGCTCGGTGGGAAGCCTGCGCTCTCTCTCACTCCCTCTGTTTGTGTTCCCTCTAGCTGTGTTTCTCTCTGCCAAATAAATAAAACCTTAAAAGAAAAGAAAAGAAAAGCCAGCTGTTTGGGGTATTAAGCAAGCGAGGAATGACTCCTTCTGAAGCTAAGCCTACTTAGGAGAGGCCTGCCCTCTGTGACTGTGACATGTCCTTGCCTCAGGGCCTCCACAGTCAGATATGCAGACTATGGTTACCTGAGCCTTGGTTTGCCCATCTGTAAAATGGAGCGCATTCCTCCGTGCTCCTTTGTTTGGGCAAGGGAAGCATTGCTGGTGAAGCCGTGCACGGTGCTGACATGTCCGAGGTGCCTTAACTGCAGGAATAATCTAATCTATCTCCATGCAGCAGTGCAGGGAGTACTTCCTTTAAGAGTGAGTTCTGGGCTCCCCCACCCAGGAATATCCCAGTTTGAGCTTATACTGGTTTTTTGTTGTTGTTGTTGTTGTTTTTATAATTTTTTTTTTAAAGATTTTATTTATTTGACAGAGAGAAACACAGCCAGAGAGGGAACACAAACAGAGGGAGTGAGAGAGGGAGAAGCAGGCTTCCCGCCGAGCAGGGAGCCCGATGTGGGACTCGATCCCAGGTCTCCAGGATCATGACCTGAGCCGAAGGCAGTCGCTTAATCAACTGAGCCACCCAGGCGCCCCTGAGCCTATACTGTTTTAATCTCTGAGCATGCCAACTCGATGACTTCCTTTTCTGTTGACTAGAAGAGAGGGAATTAAGTCTCATCTCTAGATAAGTTGACTAGAGAAAACTGGACTTGACGTTTGAATTCCAGTTAAGCATTGAGGAGCCGAGCCCTTGAATTGTTTGTATTTTGAGTGTCGAGAATCTGTGCATCACAAAGGCTCACAAAGGCTCCCAGTTGCTGCCTACCTTCACAGCAGGTGGCATGAGCTCAGGTGCTCTGTGCCACCTTGAAACCAGGTGTGGGAGCCCTCCTGACACATGCCAGTGGCCACCTGGGGTACTGGCCCATCCTTTCAATGGGTAGCTATGACATGTTTGTACGGTATCACCAAAAATAGATATCTTGCAGACAGCTAGGTCATATTTCAGATCTTGAGGCTCCTGGGCTTTAAAAATCCATCCTTAGGTCTGAGCAGGTTGAAAGATGCTGAGGATATCTTTGCTGCTGTGTGGCTGTCCTTGAGGCATTACGGCAGTGGTGGGATGCGGACTGCCACCGCCACCTCCACTGCCTTCCTCCTGCACGTCCATATTGCAGATGTAGGACAGAAAGTTCCTGAATTAAGCCTCATCTCTAGATAAGTTGTACAGTTCGGTGTGAGACCTGAAGTGACCATTAACACAGCGAGCACCACAGTAGACCATACAGAGCGTCCTGCTCTGTCCCCGGTGCCGGGATAGGCAGCTCACTCAAATCCTCACAGCAGCCCCTGAAAGGGGAGAGCAACGTCCCCACTTTGGTAGCCAGGAAAAGGAGGCTTATGATACAAGCGGCCGGTAAGTGGCAGAGGCAGGATTTGAACCCAGGACTGTCTACCACAGCCTGTGCCATTCATGCTCAATTGAAACAGCAGTCTCGGCTCCTGGAGAGTCTCATGTCCTGTGGCTGCCAGCCCTACACAGTTGGAAGGATGGTACAGTTTGAAAGTAGGAGGCAGAGTAAGCGACAGGGGACCACAAACAATTCCCATTTAGCTGCATCTAAAAATGACATTTT